>LDJE01061909.1:0-18803 GCA_001021135.1 Selaginella kraussiana
AATTTGTGAGTGCCTTTGCTGTTCCGAGAGGAGAGATATAGAGGGCCCCAAACACAAACAATCCAAAGGTGTATCCGCATGCAGACCAGGGATTTCTGTTCAGAATTAAACCTGTTTGCCTCAAAACTAACATGAGCTGCTCCTGAGTCTCACTCTCTATCCATAGCACGATCTTGTACTTTCCTGCCTCAAACAACCGCGAACAGGCGCTCGAATGCAATAGATTGTATAATTCCCCCAAAGTTCACAACATCCGGCTGGAGTCATTCGTGAGTCATTCTTCCAGTTGCTGGTTGTTCCAAGTATGGGTGCTTTCTACTGTGGCCTCTAAGCATACTGAACAAACGTGATGAACTTGTAGCTCTAACGTGATGACCTACAATCAACAAAAATTGAGCAAAAGTAATCATACCATTTTTCTTAAAATCAAAGAATTAACTTAAACATGTAGTCTCTACTTCTTCGAACAAATGTTAAGTCTTAAAAAATGGGGAGAAACGGTCTGCAAACTATATTAATACATAGATAGATATTTTGACGTCGAGGCCATACCTTCAATGGGTAGATCCATACACCGTTTACTTACTCATAAGCGTTACATTACAAATACTCTTTCTACTAATCAGTTTTAGTATTCCATTTCATTTTAATATTCTATTGTATTCTATTTCAGTTAAACAAAGTGACTAAATTGATGTGTTTTTATACAAGTTTATTCCTACTTTATTACAAAATTCTCATTACGGAATTCTCATTGTCACCAAGTGTACATAATAATTTTATTTTTAGAAATAAAATTAAAGTTGAAATGAATAGGCAACTTACTTCAATCTCTCTATCTACAATGAAGAAAATTGAGCAAAAGTAATCATAGCATTTTCTTAAAAAATCAACTTAAACATGTTCTCATTAATTCTTCAAACAAATGTTAAAAGAACGTTCCAAGTCTTAAAATGTGAGGAGAAACTACAAGTACACAGGCTGCAGACTACATTAACTTTCAGCATGTTTCCTCTTCTTCTTTCTCTTTTTCGACCCTTCAGTCTCATGGCTCACAGACGATGCTTCAGCCTCCAAGCTTTGCTTCGACCGTTCCTCATCCTTGCTGCTGCTTACATCATCCACCTTGCTCTTCCTTTTCTTCTTCTTTTCGCCCACTTTCCCTGCCGGTGCCTCGGCTTGAATCCCATTGACCTCGGCCTTCCCGTTCACGGCCTCGGGCTCGGGCTCGGGCTCGGCTCGCTTCTTTTTTCTCTTCTTGGAGCTTTCCCCTACGTCCTCTCTAACCTTCGTCTCTGCAGCAGCAGCAGGTTCCGCTTTCCTGGACCTTTGCTCTTCAACAAATGCTTCCTCTGTTTTCAGCTTCTTGTGCTTCTTCTGACTCTGTTCATCCCTCTCATTGTGTGCGTTTTCATTCGATGGAGCGACAGAAGCATCCTCGATGTCCTTCCGCTTCCGTTTCTTCTTCTTGTCACCCTCGGCCTCAATCTCTCCACGACTAGAACTTCTGCTTGAATGAAGCCAGTCCAGCGCTCCTGTGTTCGGAGCAGCAAGAGATCCAGTGATGTCAATAAATTCATCTTCTTCCTGAACACTGTACGGGAAAAGAACCAGCTAAAACGTCAACCCTAAAAATCAAACCCTAAATATTTGAACCCTAACCCTAAAACCTCGATGCCCTAGAGCGCGGGAGCGTACCTCTTGACCAGAAAGGCGATTCTGGAGCCAAGCTTGATGCAATGGTCTTGATCCTTGTCGCTTAACCACGCACCACCGCCTTCTTCCTGTAACTGTAGGAAATATATTCGTGTATAAGTATACATATATACATAATACGCAATGAAATATAGAAGAAAAAAAATGATCTAGTCTACAATGTTTAACAAACGTAACAATGCATAAACCTAATGAAGTGCATATATACCGTATCGTCATAGTAGAGATCCTCCCGCATATCCGCAGAGCCAATGGCTGCATTGAAGAGGCCGAGGACGAGCATGCCAATGTAATCCTTCTCAACTTTGTTTACTTTGCCTTCTGTCCTGTTATGGCTAGTTTAATAGAGTTTTAAGCAACTAAAAGCTACGAACGAAAATGCGCCATACCGATTATCATCCCTTCCTTGGGCGAGAACACGAGCAACTGCGTCTGCAGCCGAACTGAAAAGTACGGGAACAGGGCCAGCAGCTTGTGGCTGGAGTTCAGCAGCTTCACCCCCGTGTACGCCAGAATCACTCCTCCAACCGAGTCGTCGAATCTGAGTGTATTGTAAGTAAGAAAAATCGAAAGAACTCGGAAAAACTTACTTAAGAAGGAGTGAGTTGAGGATCTCGCGAGCCCCCCTTTCTACGTTGCTCGCGCGCGATGGGTGCAGGAACATTCTGATTTGTGAGGTGACCTTCTTCAGGTATTCGAGTTCAGGATCGTCGGCGTGGCTCGTGGTTGCCGTCACCGTTGTTACAATGCCCGCCATCGGCGCTAGCCGCCCTCAAGAACCCTAAACCCGTCAAGAACCCTAATACATAAAACCCAAAAATTTGAAGACGTAGTTTAACTAGCCCGGTCATTTAATTAATGGTTGTTAAATATCTTCTTCAACTCGTGGTAATCCTTGGTAAATTAGTTCTCAAAACAAAATACATTATGGTTTAGGCTAGCATAGGTAAACAGCACGTTATTTTACGCACTTCACAACATATCGAGGAAGTTGGCAATGGCATCCGCTGTGCAGTAAGCATTGGCCTGAACGGTGATCATAGGGTTGACACCAGAAGAGCTCGGAAAAACACTTGCATCTGCTACAAAGAGCCCCTCCATTTCCCAACTCTGGCAGTTGGGATCAACTGCCGAGGTCCGAGCACTCGAACCCATACGGCAACTCCCCATCTGATGAGCAGACATGAGTGGAGTAGACAGCCCCTTGAACATCCTCGAAGCAACACGCCTCAAATACTCCTCAAACTCATCCTTGGAGGTCTGATCAAATACTTCTCCCTCAATGCAGTTGGTTCCAAGAGAGTCGGCACCAGCGGCATGCAAAGCACGAAGAGCAGCTTCAGTTCCTTGTACAAGGTTGGTTCTGTCGGAATCCCGAAGACGGTACTCTATGAGAAGTTTACCATTGTACTCCTCACGGACGGTGCCCCGTCCGTGGTCACGGTTGATGACAATCACGGTCGCTGTCCGAGAGTATTTGAGCATTCGTTGCTTGGAGTCCCGCCCGGATATCCATGGGGATAGTGTAGCGAACGCTCCGGGGTGAAGCGAAGGTGTCTCGAGGAGACAAGTACCACCAGCGACCTTCGAGAACGTTGTCATGATACCGCCCTCGTAACTGGTACCGGGCGGTGCAACGTCCGGCGGGAAGTATCCCCAGGCTGCAGCTACCGGATGTAACGAGAGGTGCCGTCCGATATGCCAGTTACGAAGGCCACTGCGTCGGAGCAATGGCGGCGTCCTCAGGGATCCGCATGCTGCAACACAGGCACGAGCAGCTATGTAGAGCGATCCGCCGCCTTCAAGTCGGCATACAACGCCGGCAGCTGCTCTTCTCGGACGCCTGCTCGGCCGACGTTCGCGTCCGAGAATGACATCGGCTGAGCAGTCGGTGATAACCACGGCACCGGCAGCAGCAGCATCGTAGAGCCAAGTATCTTGCCCGGACTGCTTCCGAGACGACGACGGATGCGGACAGCCGAATGAGCAGAACCCGCAGTGGTGATCTTCCCCAGCGTTCCGAGGAATGTAGCCCACGGGGTATCCCATGGCCGCACACCCCATCCTCAGAGCCGCATTTTGAAAGCTCTCAACTGTGCACTTGTCCTGAACACCAAGCCGCTCACAGACGGCCGACATTGCCCGGACGTACTCGGACTCGGCTCCGGAAAACCGTGGTAGTCCGAGAGAGGCCCAACGTTCCACAACTTCAGTCGGAGTCGGAAATGCAGCAGCCCAGTTGATAGCTGATCCTCCACCAAGTGTCGTACCTGTTAGAAGTATTACGGCACCTTCCGCCGTACATAGGGCTCCACTTTGCTCGTACATCGCCATCATGGACGGTCCCTCGAGTAATGAAAGTCCATGTGGAGCAAAGTACGAGCCTTTCTCGACCACTACCACGCGATGTCCCATGGACGCCAAACGTGCTGCCACAACTCCACCCCCTGAGCCTGAACCTATAACCACCACGTCGCACTCGATACCGACGTCTGCGTCCGTTGGAGTGCCGCTGTTGTACTTTCTGTGGTCCAGTTTGGACAAATCGTTAACGTCATCCAGCATGGTGCAACCGAGAGACGCCAGTCGAGAGTGCAGATTTCTGCTACTTTTGGCACTTATGATCCTTGCCGAGAGTACACTCTGCTGTTCCTTGTGTTCGTCTTGGTCTTCACGTTGTTCTTGCTCATTCTGCTTTTCAGTTGCGGGAACACAGTAGCCAATTGCATCCCACACTGGATTCTTGCCATTCACATCGGCCTGCAACATAGTACAAGTTTTTGTGCCAAATAGTACAAAATTTGTAGTATAGTATAATAAAAAGTTACGTATTACATACCCGCGAGTAGAACCTGTATTGAGTGTAGCACTTTACGACCTTGAATAGCATCTGGAGGACCAGAATGGGGCTTCTAGACGAGGACCTCAAGATGGCCTCTCGTCTGGACAGAGACAGCTCTGAAAATCTGTGAAAAAATGGAAACTCCAATGTCAGACTAAGGAGTCCAGCAATGAGGAGTGTTCCCAAAGGTGTTGAGAGCAGCAGCAAAGCCAAATAGAGTAGAATGAATTGGTAACGGGTAGTCCACGAGCATAGCATTGCCGCAACCTGTTACACGAGAAATAGATAAACGGGTTTAAATCATGTAATGCATTTTCGGGAACCTCAGGGACGATCTCGACAGCGCTGCTTCGAAAGAACTTCTCTCTGACTTGATCGTTTTCTTCCTCGTTGTTGCTGTCTACGGAAGGGATGATAGTGTCGCAGATTGCAGAGAGAGCAACCATTTGCCTTGGTGAGAACTTGTGAGCAAACGGGTAGCTCCTCCCTCCTCGGAGATCAGGATGAGGCAGCAATGGAGCCAAGAGCTCCGCAATCTCGTCACCATTCTGCACAGTGCAATGGCCCATTTGGTTAGAACTCGTACAACTCCCCAGAAGAGCATTCGCCTCTTTTTGAAACGAGGCTCTTACTGCACCGTTGCAGTTTCGTTTTCAGGCGGGCGGAGCAGTCATAAGTGTCAACAATCGCCTTAAAACGCCCGCTCTTCAGATGGCAGGCAGAGTCTACCCTCGAATATCGATCGCTCTTGAATATCAAACTTGCTATGATTCCATCGTACAGTGCTCTCGGTCACCACGTGACACACGTCCCTGCTTGGCTGCCGTGGGAATGGATTTCCTCAACTTTCTACTTCTACAAGGGTATGGGCAGCAGTCGTATGCGCATCCTATCTTCTGTGCAGCCAGTAATGAAATTATTGATGTCAACGTATCGAATACCGAGTAAAATACTGTAGGTTGAAAGCTGCCTACTTGGCTTTCGTATAGCTAGCTAGGGTATTCAGGACATTGACACGTCAGGAGCGTTCATGAAGAAAATAAAAAGCTTACACTTTTTTCAGCTTGGTAGAACTTCATTTGTTTTGATGTTTCGTTATATCCCGGTTTTTGCAACATTAATTCAATGGTTTAAAATAGAGCATGGAATAAAACATGGTTTAGCTGACGGCAGAGCACTTATGTGGAGGCATTCTTTTGCTTAAATCCTCTTTGCAAATTCTGCAGATTCTAGTAGCCTTCAACCGTATGTGACCCGATCTCGAAGATAAATCATCTCCTACCAGCTGGAAAACAAGCACGACCTATGCAGGAACTTCATCAAGGCTTGAAGCAAGCTGGCTCAGTGGAATAAATCATTCAAAAAAAAGATTCAGTGCTTCGTCCCATTCGAATGATGAACAAGTAGCCGAGCATTTGATTTAACAACGAAGATCAGACATCAGACTCAATCAAATGCTCGCATGCGACTGAGTTGTCGGGCATACAATGTGAGAATTTGATTGAGTCTGATGTCTGATCTTCGTTGTTAACAGTGTCAATCCATATATATGCTTTGCATATTGTAGCTTTCCCCTTTGAAAGACGAAAAAACTAAACCTGGTTAATGCTTATTTTCGTGTTTCTAAGAAATACCCGATGGGGTTCACAAGATAATTCGTGTCAGCTCATTGATCTTCCTCCTCTACATAACAGCTCAGATTGGTCTTTTAGAAGGCATGATATTCGACTTGAAGACTCTGTGAACTTAGACGCGAAGGCATGGCAAACTTGAAGCAAACAACAGGCCACTGGGAGCCATGCAAGTACGTAGTACAGGTTAGAAAACACGACAATGTCGAACCTTGAACAGCCTCGGAGGCCTCGAGTTCGTCCACTAACTGGGTCTTAGTTACTAATACTATACTATATTCCGACAAAGTGGACAGCGATGACGTAGCGCATAATAATACAACCAAACTTCAGTTTAACAAGTTAACCCGTTCACTTTGTTCTCGTTTATATACGAGAGAAACATGTTATGTAATAAACAATCCATTTGATGCACTACGATAAAAACCAAATTCAAGCCAAAAATTAACATGATGTTTTGCAAAGAATTTACCGTCGAAGAAGAGCAAGGAGTTCCAGATCTGGAGAAGGCAAGAACGCTCACACTTTCACACTCGATTATCACGGATCTCACCATTGTGATCTCTGTATCACATGGAGAGAAGTTCTGTAGCAGCCCGGTGTTTGTATGTTTTACTATGCAAGCATTCAAACATGTATCTTGCATTCAAGTATAAGAGATGATACGAGCGTTACCATGGCGTGATATCTTTAGAGATTGTAAGCAATCTTTAGAACTTTAAACGTTCCTATCGTAGTTTTGTTTTTTATTTTTTTGGCGAGAAGTAGACGTGGATGCTTCTCAAGGAGCAACCGCCGTTTTGAAGACACATTCCTTCTCTCACTTGTCTGTACACATTCTATAGACGAGAGGATTAATGACTATGTGAGATGGATATAAATTATAATCAGTAACTCCTCTGTTGCCTGTATAAATCTTGTGAAGAGTTAAAGTTAGTTCTATAGTCAGTTCTCAACACGTAATAGTTGCCATATTAAAAAATAAAAAAAAATCATACATATTATGCCAATGCAAATATACTTAGAAAGTGAAGCCGCCCGTTAGCGCTCATAATAAAAATATCACTTTTCCTTTTCATTATAGCGTGGTTAGACTAGGTTCTTTGCCATTGCTGTTTGTGTTGCTGGATCATTGCTGCTTCTAAAACTGCAGAATTTAGAAAGTAGTCACTGTGTTTAGTGGATGTATTTAGAAGCAAGCAAGACGCTATATCCAAGATCATGAGCTAACGCTGCACGTCGACATCATCTAAAAAACCATCACATTACCCCGGCTTCATATTTTTTGTTAAGTTACATATTGCTTCCTTTAGGTGAACATAAATTCGATTGGGGAGATGAACATGTACTCGTTGTCATACTGCTGCATATTTTGCCAAGTCACGGAAACGGTGACAGGTCCATTGATCACAAATTTCCCCATGTCAAGATACTGGATTTGGCCTTCGTTTGTAATGCCTCTGCCATAGATCTCTGAGGTGCCTGAAGAGGCTATCACAGCTTCCGTCTGGAAGAGCACAGTACCATCACTAGTCTTATGAAAATAGTCATCGTAATCGCCCCCGGTAATTATCCAGCTCGAAGAATCACCATTGTCAAGGCTTACTTTGAGTGTCTTCGTCTTCCCAATCGCCTCTTTAATCCTGTAGTATCTCACCGTGAAAGTAGCAGGGTACTTACCCTGCGGGTGCTCCAAAATGGCACAACTTGCGACATCGGGATAATAATTATTCCATGTAGTCTCGTCTCCACCGCTTGTAGAGGTTGTATAACCAGTCGGAACATTGTTCACCACCTCGGTTTCCGTCACGTATGGAGGAATGAAAGGCTTCATGAGAATATGCCAAGAATCGTTGTTACTCGGCAGAGGATCTCCGCTTTTCAGAGGGCCGACCACCTTGGGGAAACCGTAGGGGTATAGCTTAGGGTTGTACATGTTCCATGCCGAGGTCTGTGGGGCGGTGATCATGGCAAGCTGGATGAGCTTGGCATGGGTTTGGCGAGATTCACCATCGCCGGTCTGACGCCGCCATGGATCGAGAGCACACGCGAGGAGGTCGCTGAACTCATTCTGGTCGAAAAACTCCTGCCTGTTGTTAGTGTAGGTCGTTTTCAGCTCTTCACTGATCCCCCAGTTGTGTTTATCCTTGATGCCGTCATCCAAGAGTGCAAGATAGAATGTTGCCATGGTTGCGTAGTTTTGGAACGTGATATGAGCCATTTCCTTGTCGTAGAGTACGTTCATCGCCCGCCTGGCTTGGTTGACACAGTCCATATGAGTGGGGATCGCATCTTGCGACGAGTTTTGAAGCGTTAGGAGGTTGCCGCTGAGCTGAGAGAAAGTACGCATCTCAGCTTCCACTTCTTGCTGCTTCGCGTATTCCAGATTCTGGTCCACATAGTAATGCTTGCAACCATGGAACTTAAGCGCTCCTCAAAGTCGTCCTTCTGCTTCGTCAACTGTCCCCATATGAACAAGAAGATCGGTTCGAGAACTGGTCCAGCAATAGGAATCTCGGAAACAGCAACCCCAACTACATCCCCGAGCAGCTGCAAAGTGTCAGCTGCATCGGGTCTGTCATCAGAGAGAGCTTTTATAACTCCCTGGTAAACATAACACAAGGTCAGCAGCTGGTTAGGCTCATGAAACTTACAATATGTTCCGCAGTGATGTTGTGACGGATCCCAAGAGAGCTCCTGTTCAAGCTGAAGAGAATAAGTAGCAAGCTTACAAACTTAAATGCCATTTGATATAAAATTTTAGTTTGTTTGGGTTTATATAATGCTCATATAAGTGGAATGGCACCACGTGAATGGCACCTTTGAGTGGATAATTTGGTGGACAATAGGCACCACGATGATAAAACAAAAGGCCATTATGAATGTCATTTATATAAATGCTTAATGGTGGTGGTTCCAAACGTGATACTCCACTATGAGGCAATTTTCAGAGTTACACGTCACTTTCATTGAGAGCTGGTTCGCTTACTTAGCGAACTATGAGGCAATTTTCAGAGTTACCAGCTCTAAGTAACCAGCTAACACATTTTCAGAGTTACCAGCTACCAGCTCTCAAGCAGCGGTTGACTCCAGCTACCAAGTCTTGTTGTCAAACATGGACAAACTATGCTTTTGCACTTGCTTTACCATGTGTAGGTGACACAGGTTACTGTTCACAAATAAGTGTATGAGGGCATCACGTGGTGGGTTAATGCTTAACGGATCGTACTCCAAGTACATCGCGTGCACCTTGGCAAGTACGTTGTGTATTATTAGGACTAGAAGAAACTTATGTTTGAGAACAAAGTTCCAAAGATCACAGCATTGAAGCTAAAGAGCAAGAACAGCGAACAAACAAACGTATCACTCAATCAAAGTTTCAACGTTCAAATTTTAAAGGAAAACGTTGAGCAAGCTGCCCTAAACGGGACATTACGGCACCGTATACGTGTACATCGGCAAGTACGTTCTCACAAGCCTCCAGTTGTGTATTGTTCAGGCCGGAAATTTATTATAAACTTACATACTAGATAGGCCCAAGGACTTATCTGCATTTCCAAACATTTTGGCTAGTACCAATTCTTGCAAAGGTGTTTTTAGCATCTGTTCCTCAATCGACCCACGGACTGCAAGTGTCTTGACATGGAGAGGCTTTCTGGATCCCATCCTATGTGCTCGGGTTATCAGATTTTCCTCGACTATAGGATCTGAGATTGGTTCCATCAAGTACATGCGAGTAATGCAGCTCAGGTCCATTCCCGACAGTGTCTTCCAAGCGGCCATTTCCATCAACAATAGATTAGAGGAGTTTAGATCCTTGCCTTGGAAGTGTATAATGTGTCTTTGTTTTTCTGTGAGGCTGTCAGTACGGCGTACCACTTGAAATCGAATGGGGTCCGTCAACCTTTGGATCACAGCATCAAGGCGTTCACAAAACTGAGAAAAGATGAAGACCTTTTCTTCTTTCCAGTTGTTATGTTTTATTAGCGAATCCAGCTCCTCTAAGATATAGTCTACTTTCTTGCAACCATCCGCTTGGAAAGAATAGTCAGGTTGCATATCCAAAAGGGCCAGCGGAACAACTTCGTCCATGGTGTCTTTCTCAAAAGGGCATCCACAACTTGGAGAGCTGCATTTCATGTAGTCGGAGGAGACGCACGTTATGCATAAGAAATGAAGACATGGTGTTAATACCGGTAGCCTGCACCACTGATCACATCTTGAGCATTTCGTGCCACTCTTGAGACTTGCCAGTATATTGTTGGCCGCAACGACCTCGTTCTTTATGGAAATACTGATATCAACAAGACATGCAATGTTGCATAGGGTAGACCAGTCATATCCAACCCACATGCACCAATTCAGTATTTCGGGCATTTGGCTGTAGCGTGCTGCTTGATCTGCCGTGAAATCCAGTAGCTCGACTGAACGATTGCATGGCCTGAGACGTATATCCGCCCTTTTGGTACAAAGCATACAACGCTGAAGCAGCTCCACTATCTGCACTTTTCCCTCATATTGCCCACCTTCAAAGCACTCCAAAACTGCGGTAAGACTGTTACGTTTAGACATGTAAAGCTCGTCATGAAGGACCTTCAGCCAGGTCCGCAAGTGTTTCAGCTGGAAGTCAGTAGTTCTAGTAAGAATCCAGCGTCGAGTGGCCTTTAACGCAATAGTCATTTTTGCCTTTTTCGTGCTGTTCTCTCCCAATGTATGACCCTCGTCAACTATGATCCTCAACCAGTGAACATCCTGAATTGCATTTTCCTTCCCCCATCTCAAGCTCAGCTGGCTGAAGGTGGCAATGACAACATCAAAGTGACCCAATCCGTATGCAGAGATCTCGTCCCGAAAGACATGGTACGTGAGGCCCTTCGGGAAATGTTTTTGAATCTGACTTGTCCAGTGGCTCACCAGTTGTAGAGGGACGATCACCAAAGTACTATCGGATATTACGTCACTGTGTTGGCGTTTACGATATCTCCGAGTTTTATAGATCAATGATAAAACTGTAGCCGTCTTGCCAGCTCCAGGCTCATCACAAACGATCCCACCCCTAATATCTCTAAGTAGATATGGTTCCACTGTAGTCAAATCCCCTTTAATGCAGTTACCATATACAAACTTGCCTTCTTTGCTCCTAAGAAGCTTATACATAGGGTTGGCCAACTCCCTTGGCATTTCACGTTCGAGCATCCATTGCAGAGTGGTTTCTTGATGTGGAAATAGCTTCAGTTTTTTGCCAGATGGTAGCATCGGCCTGGTAAGCAAGCAAGTATGTTTGCACACCAGTCCAAACTTGTGCAGCATTTTTCCATTTAACTTGCCACATATGATCCTTAAGACGTGATCCGGTAAATCCCAAATACCCGTCTTTGTGAGCTTGGAAGCTCTAATACCCTTCCCAATTTCTGGTTCATATGCTGGGAGTCCCGTTATGATACTGCAAACATTGAAATCAGCTGGAATCGGATTTAGAGGATGCATAGCACAGCCAATAACGTGACAGAATGGGTTTTTTAACACATCTTCATCATTTATAGCATGCGGAGATGCCATTACCAGTCTCCTTAAATTCCAGTTGCAGCTCAAATGGTTTAAGATGAAAGCCATAGATCTATCTTTTCTATGAGACGCTAGCCGAGATGTCAAGGAGATGTCGAAGAGTACAGCAGCTCTATCATTAACCACCTTGAGAACAACTCCATCGACATGGATAATATCTCTGGAGATTAAATCCTGGAGGTGAGTAAGAACATGGGTAACACTTAACGTTAAGAGTTCAGGTTTCTTGCTTGATGTAAAAGGTTTCGGTATAAAACCTTTGCCTCTTAAAAACTCTGCCATCCTCATGCTGTTTGAGTTATCGTCGTTTATCACCTGCCCGACAGTTTCCTCATCGCCAGTGCTCACGTTGTAGGGTGCTCCTACTTTCAGTCCAGTGTTGTTCAACGATGTAATGAGAAAACCAACCACATCCGATGGCAGTGACACTCGTTTACGTTTATTTGCAGGGACGTCCTTGGCATCCAATCCGCGTTTCATTTTGAGTCCTAAGCCCTAGCCCTAGGCTTTTTTCTAAATAAGGATTCCCAAAAGCTTTTAGACTAGCCCTTCATGGATGATACACCAACCAGCAGCTCCAAATACATCTCCAAACTAAATGTAAATTCGCAAACTCCAACAATCTTCATCAATATGATAGCTATCTTCACGCTAGTGCTAGAAACCATTATCCCTTCTGCTGCATACCTCCGGCATTGCCTTTGTGGTTCAGCCGAACTCTGACGGCGTCTTTAGTGACAACGAAAACTTCATGTGCATCTTCTACTCAGACGGCTACAATTTCGTCAAGCCGTTACTTCCCAATAGCCAACAAAAGTCAACGATGCACCTGTAATCTAGCCCTAACAGCAAACCGCAATGACGGCATCCACTGCCACCACAGTGATTTTGTGAGGAGTCTTTCAACGTCAAAACCTGCATTCTGCTGCTTTCCAACGTTCATCACCACCAGGAACGTTCCCAAGTCAGTTCCTCTCGCGGCAGTGTTGCTGGAAGTTTAATCCAAGCATTTCCCCTTTCATCTTCAGATCTCCAATTTGTAACTATTACATTATTGCAACACACTCCCCAAAATGCAAAGAAATCCAAGTGAGAGGAGATTGAAGGCTCTTTTACAAGAACCCTCTTGTTCCAGTGGAGCCACAAATCTGAAGTGAAATTGTCTACTCCACGAAACACCCAGAGAAAACGGGGTCCGTTCTACTCAGCTCTCTCTGACGTTTGAGGAATGCGGAGAATGGGCTACGCTACTGTCATCTCCAACTAAAAATCGTATTTTTATCAAGTACTCCAAACCACAAACTGAAGATTTGCTGCATTTTTCTCAACTTGAAGCTCCAAAACTCCAACTTTTCTGCTACAAACTTAACTCTCTCGACAGTTTCCTTGTTAATATCAAAGCAGCACGGATTCAGAAAATAGGAAAGAAGTCTTCCGGCGGAGTCCAATACTGGTATTCCCCGTGATCCCTAATCTTCATGTCGTTGCCTTCTTCTTTCCTATAGAGGAAGAACTGGTTGAGCCTTGCGTAGAGCGGGTTGGCAACATGCTTCCGGTTCCTCAACCAGACTTTGTACAACTCCGTATCCTTCCGCTGTCTGATGTATTCCACTACGAAACATAACACATTTTAAAGTAAAAACACAACAATGTAGTACCTGAAAAGAAAACAATGTAATACCTTCTCTGATCTTGAAGCTAAAGTTTGGATGCGGCAGTGCTCCAAGAACTGGTATTTTCGAGTTCAAGATGGGCAACAACGCTGGGAAAAATTCCGCAGAGAGTAGCTCAAAGTGGCCAATCTCATCCACAACAAAGAGCTCCGTGTCTTCCTTGATCTGCAAAGATCCGAATGAAAACCCTACGAAAAAGAAGGTAGAACTTACTTTTAGCTCTGGCAACGCAATCGATTCAAAACCATAAACGTCGACTTTGTAATTGTCCAGGTACTCGGGTGGATTTGTCATGCAATCCCTGAAGAACAACAACGATGCATTAGCAAGTAGTTAAGGAAAGTACTCACGGGATAGGCCATTGTGAACAGAGAATTCTGTGAGGTCCATTCACAGAGAAAGTCCTAAGGCCAATTGCTGTTTTATCCCGGTTCGGGAGCCGTAATTCCTCTGAAAAAACATGAAATTTGAATCCAGTTCATACAAAGAACATACTGTTGTAGAAGCCTTGTACTCGCAATGTGGGATGCTTCTCCCTGAGCTTTTCCAGAACTCGGGCAATAATCGTAGATTTGCCATTCCCCTGATTATCTCTACATTTTGCCATTGGCTTCGTTAATGGTGACTAACGTACCGGATGTCCTTGCAGAAAGAAGAGGCGCTTCAGGTAGTTTGGCCGCTTTTCACCGAAGGGCCGCCCGATCCACACCTTGCCATTCGGAAACACAGTCTTTAACACCATGTTCAAGAACCCTAAACCCTAAAACGTGGTTAAATCCTAAGTTAACAACGAATGTTAATTCTTCTTAATTATGTTTAATCCTAATATGGTTTTGGTTGCATTCTTGATTTACTCTTAGCAGCCATTCATTCGCATGCCAACATAATCAACTGTCATTCAAATTGCATGGCTATTTTGAAGAGTTACATTTCAATTGCATGCTTCTATCCTTAAATGCCGTTCATGTGCAACCCTAAACCCCTCTGCACAAAGACACCTACTGCAAAAGGATCTTTTAGCATTACTACCTCTGTTTTGAAGGCATGTAATGGATGGCTTGCATCAAATGCCTTTTTGTAACTCTGGGGCAACAAGGTTTTGAGACAAAGAAAAGGCATCCCTATATGATATAGCTGCTTGCTCATGCGATGGAAAAGCAAGCTTGATACTTCGGACTTTCTTTCAGCGTGGCTTCATAACTTGGCATCAGGAATCTATCCTCGCGGACCTGCGGATTGGGTTGCACATTAACATCGATGAGCACATTCATGAATGTGCTCAAGAAGCTGCTATAGCTGCTATATATTCGAAGCTCCTTTTATTTAAGCTGCATATGGGAACTTAAGGCTGAAGCAACAGTCAACGATAAATCACGCTTCACTTTATTTATATCGGCCCGCTGCAAGCAAGCAATTTCATTTCAAAACTAATTAAAGTACCAAACAATAACATCATCACTGTACGAATTAGAGTATCAAACAATATTGAAAGAAAATTTCATTTCAAAACGACAAACACTAACATACCAAAACTGCAAAAACGTGCAGCTGATTTCCTTCACGGAGGTTTTTTTTTTGGGATCCACCTTGGTCCCAAAAAAAATGTACATAAATATACAGGATTCAATAGCTCCCACCATGGTTACAAAATAAAAATGGTTTCCGGAAAATCTCATCTCATACTCTTGACGAAGAAGAGACGAAAATAAGGCTTCCCCCCTGAAGACTCTGCAAAGTTTACAAAACAAAACAGGTTGTTAATGCACGTCCCCCCCACGAACCCGAACCCGAACCCCAACCCTCCTCGGACCATTGAGTTTCCTGCTGCTGCTCGTCGTCGTCGAAAGTCGCGAAATTTTTTTTTCGTGTGTTTATTTTTCTCATGTTTTTTCCCCATGTCGTCCTTGTTGATGTCGTTGTTGATCTTCAGAGACTATACAATCACCCGCAACATGCCTGGCTGCACCTCCGCAAACTGCAAGCGTTCTTCCTCAGCCAAATACCTCTCAATGGCAATCGGAACCCTAGCGGGAGTTCGCGTTCCCTTCGTGTGATGCCCAGTCCCAACGCAAACGTAAACGCATTGCCGCTTGGACGTTGCTCGGGACGCCATCTTCAGCGACGCGAGCTCACGTTTCAGCAGAGGAATGGCCTCGCTTACGTGCAACCCGTGGAGGTCGATCATCCGTCCCTGCCCATCTCGGCCTATCTGCATCAACGACGAGTTCCTACAACGGACTCCGAGATCAGGACCGAGATCAAGTCCGAGGTGGACATCGGCTTACCTCTGCTGGTAAATCGCCTCGGCAGCCTTCTGATGCGCCATCTTCATCTGGTCGTTGTGCCATTGTCCTTTCGCACTCAATTCCTTGGAGAGCGCCTTGTTCCCCACCAAGTACGCTTGTCGCCCCTGGAAAAATGACATAAAAACGTGACCTTGAAAACGACGCCTTTTTACACACCTGCTCGAAATAAGCATTGCGCACCCGTGCATGGTCCCGTGCTTCTGATCGCATGTCGGAATACATATGTGCTGTAACCATCAACAATTATACGTTACCATTACCGTAACCACGGGTAACACTTACCAACAGCGTCTCCGGTTTCAAGCCACGGCTGAGGTTGTGGAGCCGCAACCCGGTGGTGATCGCGCGACCCGAAGCCGTAACCCCCGCCGATCTGAACCGAAGACCGGCCTCCGATGGTAATGTCGCCGCCGTTCCGCTCAGCGTGCCACTGAGGCGGCGGCTGCGCCGCCTGCTTGCGTACCACAGCGGCAAAATCCACACCTTGCTCGCCAAACCGACGTCCCATGTCGAGGGTCCGCTGAATATGGCGGGATTCGGGTAGTAAATCGACTCCAGGGAGAGATGGGAAGTCCATTGGAGTCAGATTCGGAGCTGCTGCGACTGTGGGCCTTGGGGTGCGACGAGACGGCGCACCTTCTTCCTGAAGCTGAAATACGAAAGAAAATACATGAATATACGGATATACGAACGGGTCCTACTATGTACGACTATATCAATGAGAAAATCGTCTGAAGTTGAAGTATATGAATGGACATGGCATTGACCACTACACTAACGGAATCTTAGATATCCGAGTATATATATACAAATCCAATAACAATGATATGAGAATATTATGACAATACAGAGAACTTGATATATGGACTTGCCAAATCTGATTACACCAATTCGTCTCTGTATCTACCAATTTGATTAACCATTATTTAAAACGTAAAACCCTAAATGCAAGCCATGAAACGCAATACGAGCTGTCTAAATAAACTATAAAATATAAAAACAGAATATGAATTATATAAAAGAATATACCTCAAGTTGCGTAAGCATCTCAATGGTAAGTCCAAGGTCGCAACCATTGGCATAGTAGACCTCAGCCAAGCTCTGGAATGCAAAGTTGGGGAACTCAGCCGCGAGGAGATGCAGAGGGTGCAATTCATCAGGAACCATCTCACCATCCTTGGTGGCGGCGGCGGCTGCTCGTTGCCCCGCCCCCGAAGAACCTCCAAGCAAGAACACCCATGAGACGAGGACGACGACGAAGAATCACCAACTTACTAACCATTTGCTCTCGCCGATTGCTCTCCGTTCCTCGGGGTGGTCGGAGTCCGAGGTGAAGTCCGGCTCAGATCGGCTGGGTCGAACGGAGTCGGGTCCAAGTCGAAGAAGTTCATGTCCGAAATGAGATCGTCGGGGAGCTGCGAGCGCCAGTACTGGCGGTACTCCTCGTCGGAGGCCGTCGATTTAGCGGAGCTGGCGGCGCCTCTAAGTTCAGCGGACCTTGAGGACGATGGTATGAACTCCTGGGCGTTGGGATTGAGGCTGAGTCGGCTGAACTTGGACGCGGGTGGCGTACCGTCGACGTTACCATCGTTACCGTCGCCGTTACCATCGCCGCCACCGCCGCCGGGCTTCTCTGGCGGCTCTTCCACGGTGGAGCTGGAAGAATTTTCCGTCATTGCCATTGCCGCTTCGAATTTAGGAGCATTTACCTGGCAAAAAGGAAGACGAATTAAAAGTCGGCGCAAAATGGAAATTTATATGCCGGAAAAAAAAAAGAAAAAAAGATCGTAATATTGTACCGCGAAATTCAGCTCAAGATCTAGGCCTTCAACCCTAAAACTTTCTCCAATTTGCGATTCTCAGCTCCTCCAAATTGAACCCTACGATCGCCTTACCCGTTTTTGGCGGCCCTTGGACTGCTACAAATGGCGGCGCCGCCAAAATACAGTCGCTGCTATCTCACTTGGAGGAGCGCTGCACCCTCTCCTCTACGAGGATGAAATGGATATGCTCTGCCCCCCCTCTCGGAAATTCGATCGTATTGTATGTAGACAACTCTCCACTACGAATGCGTCATAAATGTACGCCTATACGACATACGCCTGACACGTGTACCTGATCCTTATGACATGCCTCAAAACCTAAAAAACTTAGGGTTTAGATTAGGGTTCTTCATTTTCGATTTTCGATTCTTCGTTGCGTGGGCGGAATGCTACTTTTCGTGGACGGATCGGCGCTGCGCCTCAGCTAGATGCACTTTCAATCGCGCTGCTCGCTAGCAGCATGATCAAATCCGCGAATTCCGAGGTCGCGGTCGCGGCTTCCAACACGCCCCCGTCGATTTTTGCTCATCTTGGTGCCCCAAAAACTGAGAAGGTAAGTCGAGCTTCCTTGAAGAACGTGCCCGTATTTACGTTGTTCTTCCTCAGGAGCGGATTTCCAGGGAGAGAATCGATGCCAACAAGTACGACGTCGACGCATGGGAGACATTTGCAGCTGAAGCTCAGGTATTTCATGCAAATTTCAAGGATTGAGGGCAATGTGTATTGTAGGCGAGGCCCTTGGCCCAAGCAGCGGCCATGTTTCAGCTCATACTTTCGATCTTTCGCTCATCGGTAAACCCGTAGTTAAGCACTTAACCATGGTACGATCGTATCTTTCAGGGAAAGATCTGGAACATGTACGCTGAGGTCTACATTGCCGCAAACGACGACGACGGTACCAGATTCATCTTCAGCCAGTGCTTACTAACGTGTTTGCACATTGATCTCTGGTAAACCGCTGGTTTAAGCGTAGTTAACGGTGGTTATCCATGGTTTAATACGTCAGGAAAACGTACATCAAGTTCATACGACGGGTAAATGAGCAGCGGGGCTTGGAAGGCCGCGAGGAAATACGGAAGGCCTACGAGTTCATGACTGCCCACGTCGGTACGTGCAAAAATAGGTTAAACGTGGTTAAAGTGCATGCTATTATAGTATTTTAATACTGGCTTCACGTGGCAACTTTAACTTTATAATATTTAAATAATATTTAAATGTTTGTTCGATAACTTTAGCTTTGCATGCTA
>LDJE01062032.1:0-10279 GCA_001021135.1 Selaginella kraussiana
TTATATTTGGAAGTAATCTACAGCTCAAGAAGAAGTAGAGTTTAACGTCCTGAACGACCAGCATGGCCCTTGCTGGTCGTTCAGGACGTTAAACTCTACTTCTCTAAACCTCAGTGGAGCGGCGGTTAACAAGGCTCTATAATAATTGCTCACCTTGGAACCCTCCGAGCCTCAAGGCACGTAATGCTTATATGGACACTCTGAGCGTGTTCCAAACTTCAGTCCTATGTGTGGTGCAAGGAGAAGCATAGTACCTGACTAGATAGCAATAAAATATATAAAAAAATCAACGATGGTCATAAATTAATATGCAAAAAAGAAGTTAGCTATTCACTCAATACAGGAGCTGCGATTAGGGCATCGAAGCAATTAGACTATATTTCATTTCAAATTCTTACATAGAACCCTAAAATGCAGGTTTTAGGGTTTTCAAGAAAATGGAGCCGCTAGTTAGTCGGGGGCGAGCAATTGGGAGCCGCCCGATGGCGACGCTGCAACTCGCAGTGCAGAAGAGGCCTGGCGAGAACTTCGCGCACATGAAGCTGACTGCAGGTAATATTTTCCCTCTGATCTCGTACTGAGCAAAATGCGGCGATTTCTTGTTGTTCAGAGAGAATGCCTCAAGATCAGTTCGCTGTTCAGAAGCCGCCGATGCGGACGGGCGAAAATTTCACGCATTTGAAACTCACTGCTGGTAAGATCATGCATTTTGCTTCCAATGGGCTGAGATTTTGCTTGTGCAGAGAAAATGCTGCAAGAACAGGCCTGCGCTAGAAGCGAACTCGAAATTCTGGTGCGTGCAGGGATAATTTCGAGTTCTCTCATGATCTCCATCGATTTTGCAGAGCGGGAAGCTTCAAAAGGCGGAAGAACTGGTGCAAATGCTCGAATCTCGGCTTCAAGACGTCGGAAACGAGAATGCGATGCTTCGGGTCAAGCATAACGAGGATGCGAAGCTCTGGGACGGGCTTCAGTCGAAATTCTCGTCGACGCAAGCGTTTTTCGACCAGATCACCGAGACGCTGCATTCTCTGGAAGTTCAAGTTCAGCAAGGTACGTGGGTTAGGGTTACCATAACATGGTAACGGAAATGTTTAACGCGGTTTTGTCTTCATAACAGCCGAATCCAACAAGAAGTTCCTGGAGCAGCAATCGGATGAGAGGATCCGCCAGGTGGTCGAGGAGTTTGAACATGCAAAGACCAAGCAAGCCGAGGATATCGCGAAAATGGCCGAGCAACATGCCGCGGCCGAGCAAGCGGCCCTGGAAATGCGAAAGCAAGCCGAGTTGCAGCTGGAAGCCAAGCAGGCCGAGATCACTAGGCATATGAAGGATTTGTCTCTGCGGAATGACCAGGTTTGCGCAGCCCTAATACCTTCACGTTCTACTCATTTTCTGGGCTTTGCAGGCGATGAACGAAATCAAGAAGCAATACGAAGCTGAGACAAGAGTTGCCATCGAGAACGAACGAAGGAAGGTCGTCGAGGCTTCGAAGCAGGTACGGTTTGGTTTCGAGATGCGGTTTAGGGTTTGGGGTTACATGGGTCTTAACTATTCTGGCTGCAGGAAATCGAAGACATGAAGAAGAAGTACGAGCTGCAACTGCAGGATGCCAAGGCATCCGAGGCCCAGAACCTCGAAGCTTTGCGTGAAGAGCATAACACGCAGGTATGGACCTGTCTCTTGTTCTTTGCGGTTTCTGATCGTAGGTCTTTCAGATGCTGAATGTGGATGCGTCCCACAAGCAGGAAATGCACGAGGCCGCTTCCAAGATGGCGGAGCTTCAGCAGAAGTACCAGGGAGCTCTTGCAGCAGCGAAGCGTAAGGAAGACAATCAACAGTCTCTCCAAGAAGAACGCGAGTCGTTGGCTCGCAACTTGGCAGCTGCAAGGGACGAGCACGCGAAGGAGGTAATTCCCGCGCTGGTTGAAGAACTAACTGCATTTTGCAAGATAGATGTCGAAGCTCGATGAAAAGCATAAGCGGGAAATGGAGGAAGCCACCACCAAAATCGTCGACCTCCATACGAAGTACCAGGAAGCTCTGGAAGCTGCCCAGAACGAAGAGCAAGTAAGTTGAAGTTTTGTGCTAAATCTCAACTCGCATTTGCAGCAACATTGCCAGAAAATGGAGGAGACGGCCTCTGCGATAGTTGACGTTCAGAAGAAGTACGAAGAAGCCCTAGCATCGATGCGGGAGGCAGCTTCCAAGGTAGCCGCTATGGAGAAGAAGTACGAGGACGTTCAACGCGGGGCTGCGGCAACTGCGTCTCGGATTGCCGATACCGAGAAGAAGTACCAGGAAGCGCTGGCGGCGGCGGAAAGCGCAGCTTCTCGGCTGGCCGAGATGGAGACGAAGTACAGGGAAGCTCTAGCGGCTGCTGAGGATATCGAGAACAAGTACCGGAAGGCTCTCGGAGCAGCTGAGGATGTCGACAAGAAGTACAAAAGAGCTCTCGCGGCCGCTGAGGACATCGACAGGAAGTACCGGGGAGCTCTTGCAGCAGCTGAGGATCTCGAGCGGAAGAACAGGGAAGCTGTTGCAGCAGCCGAGGCAGCTTCGAGGGTTGTCAATCTTCACCGGGAAGCCGAGGTCCGTGCGGAAGCTGAGCGTAAGGCGCGGGAAGCCGATGTCCGTGCCGAGGCCGAGCGTAAGGTGCGGGAAGCCGAGGTCCGTGCCGAGGCCGAGCGTAAGGTGCGGGAAGCTGAGGTCCGTGCCGAAGCCGAGCGTAAGGTGCGGGAAGCCGAGGTCCGTGCCGAGGCCGAGTGTAAGGTGCGGGAAGCCGAGGCCGAGCGTAAGGCGCGGGAAGCCGAGGTCGAGCGGAAGACGCGGGAAGCTGAGGTACGGGAAGCCGAGGCCCGTTCCGAGGCGGATCGGAAGATGCGGGAATCCGCCGAGGCCGAGAGGAAGGCGCGGGATGCTCAGTCTGAGGAAGTTCTCGTGTCTAAGACGCAGGAGATGCCGAAAGCCCTGCCGAACAAGGAAGTTGAGCCAGACAGCAGCGTGAAGGCGTCGGAAGTTCATCCGGAGGTGACGCAGAGCATGCTGGAGTATCAAGAGCAGAAGACGCAGAAGATGCTGGAAGCTCTGGCGGAGAGGAAGCGGAAGATGGTGGAAGCCCAGGAGCTGAAGATGCGCAAGCTGCAGGAAGCCGAGGAGCTCAAGGCTCGGAGGGCCCGAGAAGCGGAGGACAAGGCTCAGAGGGCCCGAGAAGCCGAGGAGAAAAAGACGCGAGAGGCCGAGGAGAGGAAGTTGCGAGAAGCCGAGGAACAAAAGAAGATTCGGGAGGCCGAGGAGCTCAAGACCCGGAAGCTGCAGGAAGCTGAGGAGCTCAAGTCCCGGAAGGCGACGCCAAAGCCGCCGAGGCCAAATGCCAAGAGAAAGGCCCGGAAGGTAGTGTTTTTCGTGTACTTTCTCGTGATCTAATTGCATGAATGGTTATGCTTTTTCAGGAACCTGAGCGCGAGACGCGGAAGCGGACCAAGAAACAGGTTAGGGTTGGATTTATCTCATATAGCTTCATGCTAATGCTTGTTTGTCCTTGACAGGCTTCTCGTGAGGAAGTGGTCGGTGATCTCTTTGACGAATGCCTGGACCCTTACGAGGGCGGGGACCCCTATGCTTTTGGGTGACCGTCTTCGTAAGAGTCGTCGCTTCCCCGTCTGTACAGGGGCCCGTCAAGGGTATGCTAACTCACCTTTTCCGATGTGTTTTTTTGTACATGAAATCACGAAATTTGGGCTTCCGCCTGTTGAGTTTCGACGGGAACAACAGCAGCAGCTTGATCTTGAGGTTCTGTAGGGCTCGTAGCGCGCTGCAGCTGCTGCTGTTTTTTCTTCGCCTTGATGGTTTCTCGTTTTGATACTTGTTGAATGCGAGTAATTTCTCGCATTTTCTGGACGAACGACGACTTCTCCAATATGTTGTTTCTTCTCTGCGATGCCACGAGGTAAGCAAGCTTTCGCTTCATATTAAGCTTTTCCTGACAAACCTCTTTTTTCACAGAGACGATGTTGGCCCTACGGTGTTCTAGTTCTCGCTGGATGGCCAGCTTGACAAGGGCAAGCCTCTCCCGCAACTCTGTGATGGACATTTCCGCAAGAAGGCCGTGGCCAGCAACGGAGTTGGGGTCGAACTTCTCCGTTACCCGTGCCGACTCCATCGCCTGAAGCTCCAGCGCCTGCATTGCTCCCAGCGAAAATGTAAGCATTTTCCTTTGCTCCACGTACATACCCGCAGCTGGGCCACGAGATCTTGCTTGATCTTGAGCTCCAAAGATTGATTGTATGCAAGTTCTGCGCTGAACTCTTGACTCTTCTCTTGAACAGCAAGGGCTCGTGCCTTCTTTGTTGTGGCCAGCCGGTTTAGCGATTCCTAACATACATAACAACGCGGAGTTTAGTTGCATTATTTGATCAGCATTTAACGTAGTTATGCTCTAATTGTTGCATTACATTTTATTAGCTTTTATCGTAGCTAAAATGTTTGACATTTCAGGGAACCTTGAGAGCCATTTGCTGGTGAAGAACATTCTCTCTTCGAAGTGCATTGAAGAGTTCAACGTTCATCTGGAACTCCTCACGCCGGACATTCAGCATGTCCGTCTCGTTACGCACGTCCTCTGCAAATTCCTTCTTCTCCTTGACCTGGGAGAGGGGGTAGGTTTTCGACAATCAGCTTCCAGGACATGATGAACCACTTACAATGGTCTGCCTTGCATCCTGGATGGCTTGGGCAATGGCTACGACGGATTCTCTTCGGAACTGCATCTCCAAAGCCCTTCCCATCTCCACTCGTGCTTGTTGCTCATCCTGCAAGAAGAAATGCTTGATTATCAAGACATATGGTGTACGGACCTGCCAAGCTTTGTAGCTTGCATCGTCTCGAAGTTCTCTTTCAAATGCATCAACACGACGCTTGTCTTCGTCAATTTGCCTCTGATACAAGGCGTGCTCTCTAAGAACTGCTGCCACCGTGAGTTTCACCTGCAAAAAGGTAAGATTGTTCATACCAAGTTTTAAATCATATTAATTATGTTTGTAGATGATTCTACCTCTTTAGTTGGAGGATCTGGGCACTTTTGAGCTTTTGGAGGATAATATTCATTATCCAGTGCCCTTTGTCTCAAAACCTGACTGAAACAACACATTATGAGTCTTTCCTCCCGAAATTGTAGCAAAACACACACCTGTTCTTTTATTTCCTCCAAATTGGTCGGTCTCTCCAAAGTCCTGAGGTGGAAGGGCCTGTTATTCGGCTGCGCATAGAACTCTGCCTGACGCTTCCGGTTTTCGATATGTGACTGCTCCACCGCCCTTTGCCTTGGCGTTGGCGTGCCTCGGAATCTTGGTGGAGGCTTGGCCTTGAAAGGAGCTGGCTGGAAATAAGCTTTAAGTCAGTAGGAATAGTGGCCAGACAATATGTATGTACCGGCTCCTCTTCTTTGGGCTGGGGCTTTGGCCTGGGACAGACGGAAAGTGTGAAAGGCTGAGGTACTATTTTCCTCCCAGTCCGGGGGTCTTTGTAAAAGGTTCTCTCCGATAGGCTGCGACATTTCCAAGTTTGATATAACAAGTCTAGAAAGTTGGAAGTGAGGTTGTACCTTGTATGCAAGTCTGCAGCCTCAACCGCCCACGATGCGATGTTTGCAATCAATTCCTCCACAAACTGCAAAACCTGCCTGTCACAAAGAAATGTAAACGAAAATGCACCTCAATGTCGTATGTCTTGAGCCATTCTGGCTTGCATTCCTGGTTAAGGTACTCTGTTCGGAACACAAACTCGACAAATGGGAGAAGCTTCTGTGAACTTTGGCTGAGAACAAGACGGCTGGTACCAGCCGAAGAAGCTAGTTTTTAGTTAAGCACAGGGAAAACGCACGTACCTGAAGTTCGGAAATGTGAGCTCTTCTAAACGAAGAAGAGCCAGGTAACCAAGCACAGTGAAGAGAAAATTATCTTCGAAATATGTGGTCCCAGCTTTACACTTGTAAAGCTTTGCTACAAGAACACCCAAGAGCTTTGTGTACCTACAGCACCCATATAGCACCTGCAAGCAAAAGAGTCATCAAAGTGGTCCTGCATTCCGCAAGGTTGGAAATGAACGAGCTTGGATGTCTACCTGCTCCACGAAAATGATGTCGTAAGGATGCACCACATTCAGTCCTGACATGACTGAAGCTGCATAATCATCGCAGGAGACGTCCTGAGGAGCTTCCATGACGAATCCCCTCACAACTCGCTCACAAGCCCCGAGAAGGGCTCTTGCTGTCATACGCTTGCCTCTCGTCTTGCATTGTTTGGCATCGTATGTCGCATGATGCGTTGTGTAAGTGAGGCATGGCTCCTCTTGCTTTCCAGGCTCTGGCTCTTCCATTCTTACGGTTCGTCGTCCTCCCCAGAAATTTACAGCGACAAAGGAAAATGGAATATCACGTTCATAAGAATCTCTTTGCGGACAAACCGCCTATAACACAATCTGGGTCGTCCATTCTCTCCAAAAGTTCGGTAACGGAACTCGTGTCCGAGACCGAGACCGAGCCCGAGCCGGGGACCGAACAGCCGGATCCCGGGTATAACATATCTCTCACTACTTCAGTGCGCATATCTGCGCCTGCTCGACAAGCTCCTCGCTTGCAAGCTCTCTACACGCTTAGCTTTGCTGCCTGGAGATATCCTGGCTGCTTTTCGACCATGTCCGAAGTTTCCAACAGCGCCACTGTGCTCGCGTGCCGGAACAGCTTTGATAGGCTGCTGGTTAAGATACTTGATGTGGGGTGCAACTGTGCTAATGAATCTCCGCAACTGATCTTCACCATGGTTGAGGAGCACGGAGTTCTGGAGTAAATTGAGAACCTGGAGGGTATTGTAGTTTGCAGCAAGTTGCATGAGTGACGGCCTTGTGACCAGCTTGTTGCTGCTGAGATCTAGCAAAAAAAGCTTTCTCAGACGATGAAGACCCTCTACTTGACTGATCTTATTGCCGGAGAGGTAAAGCTCTCGAATGGAAGTGCAGTTTGAAAGGCCTGAAAGTTGGGAAATGTGACATCTTTATGGAGAAACCTCAAGCGTACGTACTCTGCCCAATGCGTGAGATTCGATTGTTTGACAAGTTGAGGACCCGCAGCCTGGTGAGATTTCGTAGACCTTCGATGGTTGAAATCCTGTTCTTGGATAGATCCAGATCGTGCAAGTTCTTTGGAAGACAACCGGGAGAAATTTTAACTACAACAACGTCAACCACGTATGAGCTACAAGTCTATAAAACACTAGAAATACCCACCTATAGAGTTTCCAGACAGGGAAAGGCTTCTCAAGCTCGTGAAGGTTCCCAGAAATGGCACAACCCTCATTCCGATTCCACATAAGTTAGCAGTGATTGCCTCCGGGCTCAACGATTCGAAGATGATACTGTTGAGTGTCGCAAGTTCGGACGTTTCGGATTCATTACATGCAAACTCGCAAGAGGAGGATGTATCCTCTGGATCGTCCCAGTGAGGCTTCTGGCTTGGTAGATCATCCAGACTATTCACCCAGTCCTCAACACGCTTCACGTTGGACGAAACAGGGCTGTCGTCCTGGTCGCTGACAGGAGAGTTGTGCTCAACGACATCGACCATAACACCTTCTGGTTCGAATGCTTGAGACGTGGAACCGGATATGGAACCAAGTTCGTAAGTTTGAGACGTGGAACGCGACATGGAACCTGCCTGGACTTGTTCTTCAGTGAAAGCTCCGGAGCTGCTTGATTCATGAGTTTTGGTGTTGGTCTTCACGTAAGGCTTGATGTCCAACAAAGTTGAGTTTTCGGATGGACCATCTCCCACCTTAATCATCTCATAGTTCACTCCAACCTGGAAAATCTAGAATGGTTGGAGCGATAAAAAAAAAATGAAAGAAATACCTACCTTTGAGTTCCTTTTCCGGTGTAAGGCAGAGATTGAGAGGCAAGCTCCCATTTTTGCTTGTTGAAAATCGAAGTTGTTGCTTGGTTGCTCGTTCAAGCGTCGTTAGCCGTGATCTGAATGGAGAGCCAGAGCTCGAATGAGCGAGAGAGACATCAAGCCCGGAATCAAGCCGAACTTGGTGCCATGGCAACGGCCTTGCGACCACTGAGTTGTTCTCTCGTCGATGATTGGAGAACTTCGCAGACGGGAACAATGATTTCGTACCTTGAGTTACTTCGATCGTTCCCAAACAAGAAAGAATGATCGGAAGAGCTCCGAAGGCGCAGAAGAACTGAGTGGAATGGAATGCAGAAAAACCCAGAGTAGTTGTCCTGACATTTAACACCGCGAAACACTTTATAATTGAATGCTAAAATATGTACAGATACTTCATTATATTAACTTAAAATTAAAACGTAGACACACACAAAGGTCATGGACCTTCGTTCTTTGTGGTTGTTGAGCAAAATGAATGTTTGGCCAAACACACTTGCAGCATTTTGACAGGAATATTTGGAACTTGGCATATTCGGATGCCACCCAAGTACATCATGTGCGGCCGCATTATGACACATGGTCAGGGGAAAACCCTTGCCGTATGCTACCGGACAGTAGGAGTGGTACCCGGTACGAAAATAGACAAAACTGGTACGATCTTTACTTGCGTGAGACAAGCTCTCGCCAGCCAGAGATGATGTGGACAATGAATTAGGTGGAAATAAGAAAAATCTGTCTTTATCTTCTGGAAGGTCCAAGAATTATATGCATATAACTATTCATATAAATCAGCGATGACAAAAACGACGCAATAGTTCATTCTATATATGATTCAAAAACCTATAGTCCACGAACAATAGTTCATTCAGAATCTTCACAATGAGGATGAAACAATTCAGCTTGGAAGTATCAATCGTTTCTTCCAGCGATATATGTAGCATACAGGACCACTACGTACAATTGCAACAATGTACAAAGATGTACGTATGGAATTCGAAATGGAATTCATGTAGCATACAGCGACATTTCTGATAGTGTACAAAGACGTACGGTTCGAGAGAGGTATGGAATTCAAGATGGTTAGATGAAACAATGAACACGTTTATTTTAATGTGTTGCTAATGTATTGCTGAAAACAACAATGAACAAGTTGCTTCCAAGAAGAAGTTCCGTTGGGTCAAGGAAAGAAACAAGCAACAAGTTGAAGAGATGATGGTGGTTTGCACCTCATGTAGAAAGCTTGCAAACTTCCAGACGACCAGCACAACCACCAAGGTTCAACAACTGCACAAAGGACAAACCTCCACTGGTTTCCGAAACTGAGACCTAGAGGAGGACCACACCACTAAGTTCTACAGTTATTAGAACTTCTCGGAGCCCGAATTCACCTCCGGAGGATGCCGAGGAGTCCGAGCCGAGCTTTGGTCACAAAGCTCGATCTTGCAGCCGACATGATGACGGCGGCTGCGGAGTTAGAAGCCGATGCTTGCCCCTCGGCTGCTGCTTGGTGTTGATGCTGCGGCGGCACCACTAGATGCTGCACTAGTGCCGGTGGTGCGTCTACCACGACCATCAAGCTGCTACGGCGTACCTGGAGCTGCTCTGCAGCTACCGCGGTAACACCCCTGCACTTCTTCACCTTGACCTTGATCAGCTTGGGGCAGCCGTTGGCGAGCGAGGCGAGGCCGTGGTCCGTGATGAGGCAGCTCTTGATGCAGAGCTTCTTGAGAGAATGGCACTTGAAAACGATGCAGCAGAGCTCGCGGTCCGAGAAGGTGGCGCTGTTGCAGATGGCGAGGCGCTCGAGCGAGGTGCAGTTGGTCCCGACGATGTCGAGGCTCTCCACGGTGACGCTGATCCGGATGAGCACCAGCTCCTGGAGCTCCGGGCACTTGAACCCCACGGATCGGAGCCCGTCGTCGTTGAGCCGGCCCTTGAAGCAACCATCGAGGTGCAACTTCCGGAGGCTCCGGCAACCATTGGCAACAGCCGAGACGCCGTGGTTGCTGCAGTCGGGGCACTTGACGACGTAGAGAGTCTGCAGCGCCTTGCATCGAGCAACGGCCTGAAGTCCCTTGTCCGAGATCTGCACGTTGTCCATTCGGAGCTCGAGCAGTGCCGGAAGCTGGCCGGTTACGGCGTCGAGGAGCACGTCCCAATCGCCGGACACCCTCGCGATGATGAGCGTCTGAAGGTTGCGCGAGCCTGCGATCAGAGGCTGGAAGACATGAGCCTTGTACATCTCCTTGAGGCAGAGACGGCGGAGGTTGTACCGCCCCGGCACTATGCACTCTACCGTGGTTGAACCGACACCTCCCGCCGGTTCAACCACGGTAG
>LDJE01062215.1:0-13868 GCA_001021135.1 Selaginella kraussiana
AGCAAATCATCCAGCTGCAAAAACACTGAGTCAGTAGCGTGTCGGTTGATTAATCGTCTCACCAGAAACTTAATGCCCGTGAAGCCATTACGCTGAGCTACAGCCTTGGCCAGCTCCACAGCACCTTCGCTGTAGTCCGTTCCCGTGAGATCTGTAAAGCTAACAGCATTTTATAATCAGAACAGGCGATGATATAAGGCATCACGCAGATCGACTCACCCAAGTCCGTAGAGTGCATGCAGAAACACCCCGTTCCCGGTTCCCACATCGAGGACATTCCAGCGCTTGGCCTCCAGAGGTGATGGTAGCGGGCCATTCACAACGTCAAGTAGACTCCCGCTGGAGACAGCCGCGCACAGCCGGGCTGTCCATTCCGCAACAGTGTCCATCACAGACTCACCGAACCTGCGCATATAAATGTGCACCAGCTTTAGAAAAACCAAAACAAGTGTAAAGTTGGCGCACCATATTTCACCCGTATCTCCGTGAGCGTGAAAGTTTGTGAGCTCATGCGCATACGCGCTGTTCCAGTGCGACTGCAGCCCGAGAACAGATTGCAAGTTCTCATCCTCGTCCTTTCCTTGACTGGAAGCTCAAACACATGTCAGTGATTTCTTAGGATAAACTCTGACGAAGAATATGAACGTCATGCGGTACCATTCTATGCATTAATCAAATATTTAGAGACAATCTCAATGCATGGTTTAGTAAAATACACGTAGTTTAGCTGGTTAGACAGTAAACCAGGTGAATGCCTTTGAATCACAGAAAGCATACGAAACAGCATGACTTTGGGGAAACGATTCGTACCTGAATTCCTGAAGAGAGGGCACTGCGGTGGTCTCGATCATGGCCTCCGCCTGGCGGACGAGCTCGTCGGCATCCAGAACACTCCCGTACTCACTCCTCACCGAGCACGAATCAGCCGCCACCGAGGAGAGATCGTCGTCCGACGGCTGAAGCGCGCCATCCGGCAGCTGCTGCTCGTCCATGTCCACCACGCAAAAACCCTCAAAAACCCTAATCTTAGGGTCCCTGGATAATTTAACTCAATTATGGCAGAGTTTGTGTTCGAGGCTTGTGTTGATTCACTCTATTCGGCGATTCAGGCTGAGAAAGGTATGAAAATTAAATTAAATTCAATTCAATTGGATGTTGAAAATCTGCAAGGTGGTGCCGGGAGATTGGAGCTTTGCTCTGCTCTTTCACAAGGGGGGATCACTCCCAGCTATGGAGGTTTCATAATTTATTTACCTCTATTTAATTTTTAAAAACATATTATTCTAACGCAGTGATAAAATCTGTACTGGATCAAGTCCGCATTCCTCTACATGTTCTAGTCAGGCCTCGGAGTGGGGACTTCTGCTACAGTGAGACAGAAATCAAGGTATGTTCATCTCCCTTCATGTTGTTTTTCAAGTCGTCAAACTACCTACGTGTTTTTCACAGGTGATTTGTGAAGATATTGAGATGGCTGGGAGACTAGGAGTTCAAGGGATTGCGTTCGGTGCTCTGACCACAAACGGTGACGTTGATATGAATCTGGTATGTTCTGTTCATTCACGAAACCACCTGTAGACAACAGTTTTTTTTTTTTTCCCGGACACACAGATGCGTACAGTGACAAGGCTTTGTACGAGCTATGGCTTATCACTTACGTTCCACAGGGCTTTTGACGCAACCAGAGACCCTGAAAGATCGCTTCAGGTGATAAGAAACTGGTGAACGAAAGACACGGGAAAACGTTGTTTGTTTACAGGACTTGCTGGAGTTGAGTATTCCAAGGCTTCTCACTTCTGGACAAAGCGAAACTGTATCGGAGGGATTACCTGTCCTTCGAAGGCTCATACAAAACTCAATGCAACGGATCAGGATCATGCCTGGAGGTCTGCACGACGTCACCGTGATTTTGTCAAACGATTTTGTAACCTCACATGATTCTTCACAGGTGGGATCACCGAGAAAAATGCAGCTGACATTGTGAGAACTCTTGGAGTCAATGAGCTTCATGGCTCAGCTAGATCAGCTGTTGAGTTTGGTCAGTGTTTCGTGAACAGTACCGTCAGGCAGGCCATGATCGGAAACGAGGAGGTTTCACTGGCTACCGATTGTAACAAAGTCAGAGCCATCGTTGAGGCTTGCCGAAACGTTTTGACTGTTGAACTATCAAAGTAACAACTCCAAAAACTTACAGTTACAATAATGTACACCGAGTTTAAGTTCATCATCATCAAGACGAAGAAAGAAGTGCATAAGGAGCTGAACTCAGGGGAGCTGAAACTGTGGCTTGTTCCCACGCTTGGATTCCAACCACACTATTCTTCTGGCTCCTACATGCGCCCAACAGGCAAATCCACTCGTTGCAGTCAGGAACATAAGGCATGTCCCTCACAAGCTCATCAGCATCTCGCAAATAGCCCCCTCTCCCCAACATGTCCACAACGCAACAGTAATGTTGTTTCGTGGCAACCAGTCCAAAGTCCGCATGCATTGAAATAAACTGCTCCATGCCCAGATCAACCTCACCTAAGCGACTGCATGCCACCAGAACCGACACGAAGCTCACGTCATCCGGACTTTGACACAGCTTCATCATCTTAAACAACTCCAGCGTGCTCCGGCATTGCTTGTTTTGTGCGTAAGCCTCCAACATGGTGTTCCAGGAGACTGCATTTGTCTCTGGCATGGTTTCAAAGAAGACCTCAGCCTCGTGCAAGATTCCGTTTACAGCATAGGTTGTGAGAATTGTTGTCCAGGAGTACACATCTCTCTCCTGCATTTCTGTGTGGAACAAGAGCTTGGCTTCACCAAGCTTGCCAGCTGCTGCATGGACAGACAACATTGAATTCCACGTTACCAGATCATGTTGTTTCATCTCGGAGTACATCCTGTTTGCGCTCTCGTAATCTTCATACACTGCAAATGCCGCAAGCATCGAGTTCCACGTAATGATATTCTTCTCAACAGTGCTGTCAAACAGTTCTTTTGCTTGCTCAAGCTTTCGATTTTGTGTGTACGCTCCTAACATGCAGTTCAGAGAAGCAAGGTTATTGTGATCACTAATCCCATCAAAGACTTCTCTAGCCTTGTTCAAATCTCTACCACGGGCATAAGCACGGATCATAGATGTGCAGGAAACAACATTGTGCTCCAACATTTCCCTGTAAAACATCTCCTCGGCCTTTTCGGTCCTACAATGCTCAGAATACACGTCCAACATTGAGTTGAAAGAGACCATGTCCCAGACAGGCATTGTGTCAAAGATCCTCTTCACCTCCTCAACGTCACCGGCATTTGCATTCACAGAAAGAAGAATATTGTAAGAAACAACGTCCGGCTCGTCCATCAGCTGAAACAGCCTTCTGCACTCCAGAACATCTCCACGTCGACAGTACCCCGTCAGCATGGCGTTCCACGTCACATTGCTCCACTCCGGCATGGCACCAAACAACCGCCTGCATTCATCCACATCACCGCTCTGCGAAAACCCCGTTAGCAGTGCGTTCCACGTCACAATATTCCTCTCCTCGCACTGGTTGAAGATATGCACCGCCTTTTTCAAATGCCCACTACGGGCATATGCACTCAGTACGCACGTCCAAGATACCAGGTCTCGTTCAGGCATATTGTCAAATATACTATTTAATTGCGAAAACAAATTCTCATGCGTGTAAATACTGAGAATAGAATTGTAGCTGATTACGTCCCACGCAGGCATGGAGTCAAACAACTGTATAGCTTCCAGCGTATGCCCGGGTTGGGCATAAGCACTTATCAGAGCCGTCCAGCATACGAGGCTTCTGCGACCGTCGTGATCGAACAGCCACTTGGCCTGTTTGAGATCCCCGTGTCTAGCACACGCACAAAGCAGTAAGGAGACAGTGTAAGAATTTATGAACCTCATTCCTTCAAACACGGTTCGAGCGTGAGCCACACTCCCACATTTTGCATACATTTGAATGAGCAAGTTGCACAGAAAGATATTACCCGGTGGGACTGTTTGATGAGCCTTCTCCACTTGGGACAAACATTTGCAAGATCTTATGAGCTGAATGGTATCCTTCATTGTTTAAACGTTTGATTAGTATATTGTTAGCGGTTAGAATATATTAATTAAACCTCGTTTAGGAGAGCTAAAGTTCTCCATTTCTCTGTTGTGTTGTGTGTCCAAAGATGAAGAGCAGCAAAGCTTCGTTCCAAGAGAAATTGCACAATCTGAAGAGAGAGCAGTGGAGTCCTGACGCAAGTCCCAAATCTCCCAAACTATTGACCGCATTTTCAAGCAAGAATCGGGTAAGCCATGTTTTCAAAGCAAGCTTTTCATGAGGATCTAAGTGGTGTTTTGTGTGAATGAGAAAGTTGCCGAAGCAAGAAAACAAGGTTCTGGTGAAAATCACGGTCCTGGGATCGGCCGGGCCATTGAGAGCACTGTTGGACATGAACACAACAGTGGAACAGGTTGTGGAAATTGCATTGCGAAACTATGCTACCGAGGGGAGATTGCCGACTCTGGGGAACAACTCGAGGCTATTTGAGCTCTACTGCAACGACGGAGAATACAAAGGTAGGATCAAAACTTCCACCGACTTTCAACTTATTTAATTATTTATTCAATTATAAGTACCAGCTCTAGCAGCAACTCAGTGGATTGGAGAATTGCCTTGTCGACACTTTCTCTTGTACTGTAAGAAGCAGCCGGACGGTGGTGAGGATGAGAATGAACTTCAAGCCCGGAAAATGATCTGTTGGTGCTCAAATTGATAACTCCAAAACCTGAAAACTTGTCATGGTTGATGAATGTTATGTTCGTAGCAGGCGTAATGAAAACACTTAACCCGTGAAATGTGATTACAACAGCTGAACAAGCGGATCATATTAGTTGACTATGTGGCTTCATGCAATCTCAGCTTCCCATCCACCAAAGATCACGAGTGTAATAATTCAACTTTGTTTGAAAAATTCAACCACAAGGACAATGAGTTGATGAACGTGGAGATAGATACTGTACTGCATTAAGATTTTTGTGACTACAGTACTGCCTGATCAAAAGTTCTTGACCATAGCTTCAGGTGCTCCTCCTGAGGCCAAAGTTTTGTTGAAAGATTGAGAGTTCAAACTGCTTTATAATACGATCATGAATGGCAAATAAAAATTTAATTAAAAGATGGAAAAGCCTTGGGCCTTGTGGACATGATCATGGTTGTCAATGTCAGGCAGTTGTTATTGAGGGCCGAAAACGGGGAGACGGTAGCTTTCGATACCGATAAATGGAACTCCGCAACCAGAAGTCAACTGGATTCCTGGAGTCACATACTCACCCTTGAGCAGAAAGCTGGTCATAACCCGGTAGAATTGCTCCGTGTAGTGAACCCCGTCAAAGGTGAGGTACGTTTCCGGATGCTCGCACACGGTATAGTTCCCACCGGCAACGCCACATCCGCAAAGACCAGTACCACCGCAGTTGTAATCCCCAGGACCAGAGCCGCAGCACGCCTTGTCCCACACCTTGAAGTTGTAGGTGTCCATGTTGTTCAGCACCTCAGTGTTGGCCGCCTCGATATCAAAGTAGTGCACGGTAATGTCGGAGTAGTTGCCGTTCAACCAGGTGGCCATGTCGGAGATTTGGTGGTTGAAGTAGTTGATGAGCTGATGAACATCTTGCAAACACCCCATGGCATCCCTGGCTAAGTTGGCATTTCCACCCTGCAGGTACGTCGGGGCACAATCAGCTCGAGGCATGTTGAACAAGAGGAATCTCCTTGCACCTGCACCGTAGAGTCGGAGAATGTTGCTCCTGAGACCGTCAATGACATCAGGGATGGTCTGGGTGATGATGGCAGGATCGGTAAGGTGAAAGTTGATATCATCACCTCCGATCTCGATGTAGTAGAGGGAGTTTTGGAAGAAGTCCTCGGTGAAGTCCCCGGCCATATCCTCCATGCGGTTCTTGTGAGTTAGGAAATCATCAACCTGCGTTGCCAAGACATGCGGGCTGGACATCGGCTGGTTGAGGACAGGGAGAACGGTGGCTCCGGCGTAGGAGAAGCTGAGACCGGTGAAGGCGCTGTTATTGTAGGCCAAGCTGGGGATGGAGTAGGGGTAGATGTCAAGGGCCTGGTTGAGGAGGTCGCTGATCACCCAACCATCACAATACCTGCCGTTGGGGAAGCCAAGGGTGACACCGTAGGGGAAGGAGCCGGCGATGGTAGTGTTGCCAGACTCAATGTTGCGGTTGCCAGTGTCGGAAAGAGAGTCGGCGAATGAGAAGATTGCCTTGGGGCAGAACAGAGGATCTTTATCTATCTGAGCACTTGCAGAGACTAAGAGAAGAGCGAAGAGGAACATGAGTGAAGTTGTGGAAGCCATTCAAGCTACAAACAGTTGAAACTTGATCTGATGATGTGAGTAGGGTCTAACTTGGAAGCTCTTTATACCATGAGGAAGCTGCAAGATTGTCATCCCCCATGTTAAAATTATATGAACTGGAACTCAAAGAGACATCGTTGCATGTCAAAAAAAGAGATCGTTCGATGTTTCTGCTAATGTTTTTTTAAAGTCCTAATCCTAAATGTTAGGGCTTTACGAAAAATCAGGGTTTATCATTTTGCCGCCAAAACTTCGGTGGCGGCGATGGCGATGACGACCGAGGTGAGCAACAGGCAGCAGGATCGATCAAGAGAATGGTGAGGTCCGATCCGCTCCGGCGAAGCAGAAGATCATGGAGTCTTCTTCGTCGTCTGCCTCTGCTGCACCCAAGCATGTCTACCAGATCGGCGGGGTTAGGGTTGAGTTCCCGTACAAAGCGTACGGGCCGCAGCTGGCGTACATGGGCAAGGTGATAACCACGCTGGAGAGGGCGTTTCGGGAAGCCGACGGTCACTGCAATGCCCTGCTGGAGTCACCGACGGGGTCTGGAAAATCCCTTGCGTTGCTCTGTTCAGCGTTAGCTTGGCAGGAGCATCGCAAAAACTTTGTACCGCTGCCGCCGCCGGGACCTGCGAATCTGGTTGGTGGTGGATTTATCCCGGAAGATCCAGCTCCAACTCCAGCGGATGCTGAGATTCAGTGCCAGAAGAAGAAGAAACCTCCCACCATCTTTTTCGCTACGTAAGTTGTTTCCCTGTGATTGTTTTGAAATCTGCATGGTTTTGGTTTCTACGTAGGAGGACACATTCTCAAATAACTCAGATAGTACGTGAGCTTAGAAAAACCCCGTACCGGGTGCCGATGGCTATATTAGTAAGCTTCTCACAAGATTTACAACAAGTTTTCTGAGATCTCACGTTTGTGCAAGGCTGCGAGGAAGCACTACTGCACAAACCAGTACGTCTGCAAGAAACCGAATCTGGATGAAGAATGGTAACGTATACTACCGAGTTGATGTCATGACGGATCGTTTTTCCTTTCCTGTTCTACAGCAAAATTCTTCTGAAAGATCCCAACAAGGCGTGCCAACAGTTCAAGTAAGCTTCTCTTTGAATTTCCTTGTTGATACGATGAACAGCTGCAGGAATGTACAAAAGCTGAAGAATCATGTCTCGCTTCAGAGGGGTGGCTGTCACGAAGCTCATGATATCGAGGACATGGTGAGTTTAGCGCATTCGGTGAAAGGTATGACAACGCCTGCATTTCTCGCGGGTTTGAGAATTTTTTTTCCGCAGGGTGTGCTTATTATGCATCACGAGCCATGGCTGTGGATGCGCATATTGTCTTCTGTCCTTACAGCTATATCCTCAATCCTATTTTCCGGAAAGCCATGGACGTCGATATCCGGAATGCCATCATTATCTTCGACGAGGCTCAGTACGTGATGAACGCTGCTTGGATGTTCTAGTCATGTGGTTTTCCTTACGTGCAGTAACATTGAGGACATCTCACGGGAAGCGGGAAGCATCGACCTGGAAACGATTCTCTTAGAAGGTATGGTTTGATATTTGTTTCACGTGTTTTATCATCGTTCTAGTGCAGATCTGCGCAATGAACTCGAACAGCTGAGCTCATCAGAAGAGTCGTCGGACTTCTACCAGCCTCTGCATGAAATGATCCAGGTAAACAGCCTTGTCTATACACTTTGGTACCTACGTGCATTGTAGGAGTTTCTGATTTGGATTCGCCAAAAAGAAAACAGCCTCTCGAAGAGGGAAGCAGGTCACTACTGTGCTAGGTACGTATTTTGTTTACGTTCAACTGGTCTCTTACGTATATTCCTGTTCTTCTTCACTCAGCTGGACTGGTCTGAAAGCTATTGAGGAACTGCAAGCAGCTGGGATTTCAGTGGAGTCGTTTTCCATTCTGCTCGAATGTGCAACGAAGGTGAGTATGTTTCATAAGCAGCTTCTTGTGTAAGCTGTGAGAGTGACTCAGGCTGCTGGAGCGGCGGCTGATCCAGATCCAGACAGCGTCCACCTTAGTGGACGGGCCGCGAGTACATTGGAAGGTACCGGTTTGCTAAGATAACTCCAGACGTGTGATCCTAAGCTTTCAGGTTTATTTTCCGTGCTGAGGTTCATGCTTTTGAAACCGGAATATATTCACGACTATCAGCTGGTTTTGCAAAAGATTATGAAGAAAGATGACGGTAAATCTTCTCCCGCGTCTTGAGTCTGACCACGAGACATCGTTGTTGTCTCAGGTACTGAAGAATGGATTTACTCGATAAGCTTCTGGTGTCTGAATCCTGGAGTGGTTTTTGACGAGATTGCAAAGGCCTCCAAATCTGTTATACTCACTTCCGGGTACGTTTTGTCATGGTTTTTCAATACCTGCACTGGAAACCTTTTAGTACGTAACGTTCAGCACTTTGTCCCCGATGGGATCTTTTGCCTCTGAGCTGGGTGCGACATTCGATATTTCCATGGAAGCACCTCACATCATCAACATGGAAACTCAGGTTTTGGTGCTCTTTCTCGACGTTTCGATTTTCTCATCCTCTCTTGCAGCTTCTCGTGTCTACCATTGCCGTCGGACCAGCAGACGTGCCACTGAATGCAAGTTATCAGCATGCCGATACGACCAGGTTTCAAGTAAGCTACGACTGTTTCTCTCCGGAGTTGCTGAAATGTGTGTGAACAGGATGCTCTTGGGGAGGCTTTGGAGAAAATATGCAACGTTGTTCCTGACGGGGCACTTGTATTTTTCCCAAGCTATAAACTCCTACACAAGGTGTGCACTAGATGGAAATCGACTGGGCAGTGGAAGCGTATCGCAGACGCCAAAACTATTTTCGTTGGTACGTAGTTTTTCCGGTTAGTTGCGTGATGGGAGTTTGCAAATGTCGCAGAAACACGAGGAGCTACAGAGGATTTCGAAGAAGTTTTGAAGGGGTACTACGATGCTATCAAGAAAGGAGCTGTGAAGAAAACTGTTCCGAAAGAACAGACGAAGAAGTCGAAGTCTAGACGCACTTCCTCAAGTGCAAACGGAGCTGCGTTTTTCGCTGTCTGTCGCGGAAAGGTGGGCTTTCTTGACGAGCTATTTCGTTGAAAACATCGTGTTTTGGTAGGTGTCCGAGGGGATCAACTTCTCCGATGAAAATGCTCGAGTTGTTGTATCCTCTTTTGTGCTGTTTTTCTTGATCTTTGAACGTCTTAACTGGAGATATAGGTCGTGGTTGGGATTCCTTTCCCGAATCTGTGAGTGACTTGTCTACTGTTTTCTGTAGCTTACACCCTTTTCTCGCAGGAAGGACGTGCAAGTTAACATGAAGAAGAACTACAACGATGGCCAAAGAACTTCAAAGCAATTGCTCGGAGGTGATCAGTGGTATAGCTATCAAGCCTTTCGTGCACTTAACCAAGCAGTCGGTAAGCATTTTCCTTTCCGTGTACGTTTTCACTTCAATATCTTCACAGGTCGCTGCATTCGTCATCGTGAGGATTATGGAGCGATATTGCTGCTCGGTAAGCCTACCCTCGGGTTACTGCTAATCTAGTGTACTGCAGATGAACGATTCAACAAGCCGATGTACATCGGCTTCATGTCCAAATGGCTTCGAAATTCGGTGACAAAGCCGAGAAACTTCGAGGAGGCTTTGACGGACATGCAAGCGTTCTTCTCCAGGTTCAAGGTATTTCTCAAGGTTTGTGTTTTCGAGTATTGAGATTATTCCTTCAGGGTGAGAAAAGCGCAGTGGAAGCGAAGCCTTCACGGCATTTCTCGTTTACTCAACATGTTCCAACGACACCATGGTATGAAGAGGTTTCTGGAGTATGGCAGTGTGATATCTGACCTTGCGTGCAGTTCTGTGGTGCGAGAAACTCAAATCCCGGAACGCATCATATCCCAGCTAGAACACGTTCCAGATATATCAGCTTGTCCGCTTGCCACTACACCGGTGAAGTCTGCCGGTTCAGATGACCCGGTTGACGCCGTCGCACCTGCCGAAGACGAAGTGAATCTCCCCGACAGGAAGTGCTTCCTCTTCTGCTGTCAATGCGGAAGTCACCTCGGTGCGTCGGAGGTGCTAAGCGTACCTTGTCACAAAGAGCTGCTATTTCATTGAAGGATTGTCAATAATGGACATAACAAACCAGTGAACAAGTGCAATGCTTTTAGGGCTTTGACCATTCTACGTTCAACCTACCACCAGAAATGGCTGGATAAACCAGAGGAATAATCATGATGAAACTAGGGTTCATTATCAAAACTAGGGTTCATTCACATTAACCTTAGTTTATAACTTTTTACTATAAACTAACTTGGTATGTAACACTTGTTTAGAACTTGTGATATTTTTAACTTGTATTATATTCAGTTTTAGTTAAATTGTTATATACAAAACTCGGAAATCCATTTTAATCTTTTTTAATTATATAGTGAACAACATTTCCACATTTTACAATTTTGCATGAAACAATTGACAAGCACATATGGCAACGTTTCTGCATTCTATCAACTTTATCAACTACCCAGTCCATATCTTCAACCTGTTTCAACCAGCTGATTTTTACCTTCTATTCTGAAATATTTACCGAATTCACAACAACTAGTAATCGTTCCTTGCAGCTTTCTTTGAGGCCCACGTATGTGAACAACATCATTCTGAAGAGGCCAGACAGGTGTTGTTCCTGGCATTCCTACCTGAAGAAGCCTACTAGAAAGTCCATTTGTCTTTATGCTCCATAACATTCTCACTCTCTTACGTTTGCCATCTCTTAAAGGCAGAACACATAACTCTTGTTTGATGCATCTAACAGGTTGAACACAAGTCCAATCAAATCTCACCATATTTGCTGCCAGCAAATACTCTCCAGTCAGTGGATCAATCTCAGGATTTCCGTTCGTTATCTCATATCTGTAATAATCGGCAGCAAAGTATGTCTGGTGTGCGCCGTCTCTTGAACAGTAAACAAAAGAGTACCTGAATTTAGCCACCCATGGAAGTTCACCTTGAACCTCTCCTGGATTCTGAATTGTGCAGTCCCGGTTCTATCCAGAAAAGATATAGCCTTGAGCAAGAAGTCCCTTGTAATGAAAAATCTCTTGCCCAACAACATCTTCCAGTTTTAACCCATTGAAATTCGCTATGACTTGAGCTTCCAGTGTTGTGGTCATCCTTATGTGCCATGTTCCAATCATGATTTCTTTTTCATGAATCAACTATATAGCCAATTGCCGTTGTCCAGTTGTCGAGCTGCTCCAAAAATCCGAGAAGCTTTTGCTTGTGAAGATACGCTGATGTAACCATCAATACCCCTCCTCTGCTAACCAGCTCCTTTCAAGGCTGAATACATCGACCTTTCCCATCGTTATTGTGGATCTAAACCATCTTTATCAAACCTCAGCTTCTGCAAACGACTAAAAAATAGTCTGCAAAATTGTAAAAGAAATCAAAATCGTAAAAAAATGATTAAAGCATACATGTTCTGTGTCTTGCTAAAGGTTATAGCAATTTGCTTGTTGTTCCGGTTGATGTTGTTTATATCTCCAAACATCCTCTCCAGCTTGTATGTCCAGTAACGATCGTGAGGACCAATCTCCAATAAATCCTCACAATGATGTTTTGATCCTTAAAAACCAGAAATGAAACCGGGTTATTTTTCATCAAAAATAGTGTTATATGTACCTATAACATGTGCAAGGATTGCTGCATTGTCACCATAAAGACTGACCCACCAAATGTTCCATGCCTTTGAAAGTGACTTTGCTCTAGTTATGGACTGTACATCCCAGCCTAAGCTTCTTGAGTGATAATAAAACAACTTTGCCAACTCTGTAGTGATCTGGGAGATCTCCATATCTTTTGGTTCTAAAATATCAGCAAAAATGTAGTTGGCATACCATTAGGTAAAATGTTGATATATGAATCCAAGGCTGAATACATCGACATTTTCCTTGTTCTCTCCCACACATTCAAATACTTTTTATCATTCCCGGTATTGTCAACAAAGTTACGTCGACAAGGAATGTTTCCTCCTGAAAACATTTGAGCATAAGTATAAAATTAAAAAAAACAAATAAAACATATCAAAAGACATTTTAAAAAAATCACACGCTGCAACTAGATCAACTATTACAACAAACAACATTGCTCGTTGATGAAATTGACTTTCCAATCCTGGTACAGGTAAGGCATACTCGGTCGTGAATCTGTCTTAAAAAATATCTTGTAGCTCGTTAGTCATGTGTTGTAAAAAAACGTCTAGAGAATCTGGTCTCTTCAGCAAATCTTCTTTCGAGATGTATAAGACAGACAACACCAAGTCATCGACTTCCTTAAGATATTCGTCACTTCCACCGTTCATAACAACAATGTTCGTAGAGAAGATGTTATTCAGCTTCATTGTCCACGCGTTGAAGCAATCCGTATGAAACATAAGTTTTAAGTTTCGAGGATCATCATTAACAATGGTTGGTTTGTACGATGTCCAGTTGAAACACCAACAACATCTAATTTTGTCCACCACCTTGTCCTTGTTCCATCTCGTTTCTGTCATACAGTCAACTTTCATGGGCCAAACAACAAACCATTCATTACAAGTCATACACTTTGTTGGTAGCTCAAATGTAAACGATTGCAAGAAAAAATTCTGAACTTGCTCCCATTTCCTCCCATGCCAGATTTCAGTTATGCATGATCGACCTCCTTCAATATTTTGTACGTCTCTATAAGAAGCCAAGTCGCTCCAACAAACAGATCTAGATTTTGAACGAAGTTGTAGCCGCTCCTTCTAGGGGATGTAGAAGTACTCCACCGCTTTGTTTCTTTTTTCCCACAAGTAGCACACTTGTCATCAAACTTCCCACTTCTATCTCTCACTCCAACAACTTGTTTTAGGAAATGGTAACTTAGAGCATTTTTGTGAAAACACACAATGTGTCTCTCCATGTTGGGGATTCTCATTTTCTTGTACAAAGTATCCCATGCACCAATTGATTATGTAGTTGGGAAAATAATTTAGAACAAAACTATAATGGATTATATAGACATTATCTGGAATTTTAACTCCACTTAATGCCCTGTTCAAGAGTCACATGACAAAAGTGTAGTCAAACTCTTTTTGTCTTTTTCTCCTCTGAACATGATCTTGATTAATCGATCGATGACAACTTGACTTTCATGATGTTCATCAAGCAAGGAAAACATTTCAAGTATTTTTCCCATGTCCGATCCTCGAAATCCAAGCAGACTTCTGGTGTCTTAATAACTGGAATGCACAAGCATTGAAGTTTTCTTACTAGCTCATCTTCAGAATCCTTGGCAACTTGAATTATAAACAAGGTTTTTGTTGAACATGACATGCTTACAAACAAAAATACCTTGAGAATCAACTTAGTCATTGTTTTCAGTTTGAAAATCCATAGTGTTAGTTAGCTGCTCCCCACTCTCCATATCTGAATAGAAAAAACTCATATTGAGGTTAAATAGA
>LDJE01062220.1:0-12002 GCA_001021135.1 Selaginella kraussiana
GAAGATTGCCAAGAATTATTGAGCAGCTCCACTCAGCCGACGAAATTCAGCTAAGTGTTGTTTGTTTCATGTACTACTCACATACATACATACATACATACATACATACATACATACATACCATGGCCATTGACTTTATGGTAGCATTCCCAGGAGATTTCGTTTTTACTAGAATCTACCTATGATACGATTGATACTAGGTCAATCAAACATAGCATAAGTATCAGCCATGTCTAAGATCCTGCTATTGGTTGCGGTGGTTCTTACGGCAAATCTTAAGGATTATCAAACGTCAGTCTCTGGGTTTGTGGGATGCCAATCTTTCGAGGGTCGATGGCGGAAGGATCTCACTGACGGTATGGTATACACGGATAAGTACAGCATGATTGTCTTGTTGGTGCAGCAATTGTCACAGTGCAATGCAAGGACGACGTTGCTCAATCCATGACATCGCAAAGAGGATATTTTCATATCGAATTCCCTTCCAACTTCACTAACGAAGATTGCCGTGTGAAGAGTATTTCTTCGGCAGATAAGCTGTGCACGTTTGCCAACAGTATTGCAAATGAAAAATGGCTCGACGTTTGCACTCGCAAGGAGAACATCCTGCTATGTAAGATAAGTGATGAACTTTCCCTGCGGCTGATACCAATCCCCGTTACAAATACTTCAGTCGGGTTCTTCTGACTCGATAGCAGTTTCGAGCATAAGCAGTGTCTGTTTGTTTTTTGCAGCTACACGCACTCTGTTTCATATCAACACGGCCTTGATGCTGACTAAACATATCTCAAATATGTCAGAAGCGGTAATAAATTACAGAGATTTACATCACTTCGTTTAGTATTTCCTGGTTGCAAAGAACCAGTTGCTGCTGTAAAAGATGAGGCTTTTCAGGTACTTCAAAAACCAGTCATTGCAGCTCTTTCCTTCAATTTTTTCTTGCAAACCTTTCCCTGTATTGGAAGATGTTTTGGTATTTTATATACACAAGGAGATACCTCTTGCTCCTCTGGGCCGAGCTCCTTTATGTAAGCTTCTAATGCACCTTCGCCTCGCAAAACTTTGGCCGAACCTAGCTGACCATCAGGAGATCCGGCAGCAGCTCCATCCACAACCACAGCTTCGATTTTGGCGTGTGCTTTGTCGGGCCCGACTACGTCAGGAATCTGGACATAACCCTCATTTGAGAAGTGGCACTGGAGTTGCTTTACCTACCACAAACATGGCATCTGTCAAAAGGTGTTCCATAATGGAACGCAAGCCACGAGCTCCAGTGTTCTTCACCATGGCCCTTTGAGCTATCCTTCTCAGAGCCCAGTTAGTTACATGTAGTTTCACCTGAAACGAAAGTCATCATTTTCTGATAAACCAACTATGAGGGATATTCACAAGCAATACTCACATTATTCATTGAAAACAGCTTCTTATACTGCTTCCCAAGCGCATTTTTTGGTTCCATAAGAACCTGCTTCAAGCAGAGAGCACTTGATATCATTTGACATATAAGCTCCTTCTTACCTGGACAAGTTGGTCCTCGTTTAGAGCTGATAGGCTAACAACAACCGGAAATCGTCCAATGAACTCGGGTATCAAACCATAAGAAATGAGATCACTGCTCTCCACCTGATAAATCAAGTATTGAAGTACGAAATATATTATTTTCCAAAAATAAAATAAAAAATCCAGTATTAGAATTTTATGTATGATTACGTCGAAGGATAGACCAACCTTTTCAAGCAGCGATGATGCCACCAAAGCACTATGCGAATGGGCATTTCGGATGTTAGCACGGACAGGTGCTCCAAAACCAATGGAGGAATCTTGTCTCCTGTTAATAAGCAAATGTAGATAATTCATGGTAATTTAACTTTAAACTAATAATCCAGTCCAACCTTTCGGCAATGATCTTTTCCAAATCAACAAAAGCTCCACCGCAGATAAACAGGATTTCCTTCGTGTCAATCTAGAAAGAATAGAACATATAAAAAGAGTACTACACGAAGGCTCGCATTTTGATAAATTAAATGAGTACCTGAGTATGGTCACCACGAGGATGTTTTCGAGCACCTTTTTCCGGAACATTTACAACCTGAATACAACACCAACAATCAAATCTGGAGTATGTAGACCGCCTTACCGTTCCTTCCAGAATCTTGAGCAATGCTTGTTGAACACCCTCCCCACTAACATCTCGTCCTATGTTGAGGCTCTCTGACTGAGCAAGATCATCACATCTATAAACTCAAAATATGTAAAAGTGCTGACCTTCTTTGTGATTTTATCTACTTCGTCAATGTAAACAATGCCCTGTTGAGCAGCAGCTACGTTGAACTCGGCAGCCTGAAAATCACTTTCAGATCCATTCCATAAATCTTCATTAAAGCCCCACTTACCACCAGCAGCTTATATAAAATCGATTCAACATCTTCTCCAACATAACCTGCCTGCAATGCAACTCAGAAACAAAAAACCCAAGCACGATGTTACCTGTGTGAGGGTTGTAGCATCCGCAATCACGAAAGGTACGTTAACAAACTTGGCCAAGCACTTGGCGAGTAATGTTTTCCCTGCAAGCTTCAGCAACAGGATTATCAGCATGTTTTCTTTCCCAAAAGGAGTTTTTCTCGGGCCTTACCAGAGCCCGTGGGGCCTAACAAGAGGACATTGCTCTTCTCGAGCTCAACTTCATCGTCTTTGGATGTAGCCGGCTTTAACCCGTCGGTTTCCTCGCCCCTGATCCCACCAAACATTCCAATCAGAGCACGCACAAGTCCATAGCTTACTCCTGCATTGCAGCAGTTCTTGCGGCCTCCTTCTTTAGATTTTCAAAATAAATACGTTTGTAATGGTTGTGCACAGCCACGGCCAACACCTGAGGAACGCCATAAAAACTGAACATTTCACAAGCCGTGCTTACCTTCTTCGCACGCTCTTGACCCACGACGAACTTGTCCAGCTCCTCACAGATCTGTCGAGGGGAAGGTAGGTTTTTTCCCAAGTTGGATCCACCCCAGCCAGCAGAGGAAAAAGCATCTCCATGTGATCTGACGAGCTCGAGATCATCAGGAGAAAATGGTGGACAAGGCGAATCGACTGGAACTATTCCATCCTTGGAGTCACCACCACCACCCTGCTTCTTACCACCACCTCCATGCCGTTTTTTCTTCTTAGAGTCTGGCGCTGGGTCGTTCAAAGCATTGCTGATCATCTTACGGACCCATCCTCGTAGCTGATCATCCACGCTGGTCACAGGCTCCGAGGATGCAGAAGACATTGGGGTTGGGGGTGGTGGAGCAAGGTTGACGGTGCACAAGGCACCACAGTTAGGGCAGGCTTGCTTGAACTTGCCCACCAGTTCCTGTATGGATTTGGGGGATGCATCCTCAGCAACAAAAAGGATCTTTGCATCGCATGATGGGCACTTGGCCTGAGCCTTGAATGACGATAAGGAGGATGAAGAGGAGGAGGAAGTGTCGCCATTGTTGTCACGCCCACCATCGTAGTTCCGCCGAATGGTGGTGATGGCTGGATGCTGAATGGGGGGTGCTGGGGGTGTCGAGCACCAGCGGGATCTGGCAATGTGGAGACTGCGTGCCTGTTGCTGCTGCTGTGCGATCCTGAAAAGAGAGGCTACCAGCGCTGGTTTCGTGGTGGTGCTCCTCACAACCAGCGCCGCTGCCATGGGACAAGGAACATGGAACACATGCGCCAAGGGAAGCGACCAAGCGCGAAACTCTCGCTCTGCAGAGAAAGTGCGCCAATTGCCAACCGCCACATTTTCCAGGAGGAGAATATTTGCATGCTTACGAATATCCCTTTTTACAGTAGTTGAAAGTTTTAAAATTGATGCAGTATCACCATCGAACGTTCTATGCTTGAAGAAATAATTTCTTCTTATACCACTCACACATCGGCTGAGGATCACAGGTATCCACTTTGCCCATGTATGTGTCCTTTTAAAGATAAGGGCACAAGCTACAACGCGTTCTTGTCTCTCGCGCGATCTTTGGTACCTGGGTTTACGGCGCGAGATGCACAAAGGCCAAAGCTGTAGCGATGTCTGTAAGAAGATTGCGGGATACGCTGCTGGTGCTTCCTGGTGTTTTCCTCATTAGACCAGATGCCTGCTATCATCTTTCAAGCATCAAATGGACCTGATACTACCCTTAAACGCATCGGACGGTCCCGCGGCGAACGATACCTAGCTCCGGCTAGGTATCGTATATATGGCGAAGCGTCAGAAAGTAGAGGAATTGAAGCTGACACTGGAGCAAATTTCGACGCCAGCATGTACGCTGTGTGTTACTACGATGCAGCCTGGCCAGCCCGGGTATGTCTATCACGTCGGGCGCGCGCTGACGTCGGATATGGTCGATTTCATGGACGCCCCAGTACCCGACATGACAGAGCACGTTTTTGCTCCCGGAGAGACGATCCCGGACTGGGGGCATAGCTCCGTCGAAGCAGTGGGTACCTACGGCTTTCGTTTCATCACAGGACCTTCAGGAACAGGAAAGTCTACCAGCCTTAGTGTGGTGGCGAAGTTCCTCTACAAAAAGTACGCCTCGGAGAAGCCCGTGAAAAGACGGATCGTGTTTGTTGATGGTGATCGACTCAGGAATTCTCCAGAAAAAGCTCTATACTATGCGATCCGTGCAGCAGGGGAGGATGATGCAGGTCTTACTCCTGATGGCTTACTAGGGTATCTGATTAGGGAATCGACAGTGCGATACACCATTGTGGTTGACAATGGCAACAAAGTACCCCGCTCGAGTAATGCTGCTAGTTTTCTGGCTAGTCTTGTACCGCCATGCGTTGTGGTCTTCTGTGTGTCCGGCTGTAGCGAATGGACCAAGGTGATCCGGCATCCCAAAACGGAACGCTTTATGATCGTGAACCGAGGTCTTGAGGTACGTTGTTGCACACTTCCGTACTTTCTTCTGAGCAGCTGGTTGCACAGGGAGACGAGCTGGAGGCATTCTGTACGGCTCACGGCATAAAGCTTGCAGAGGTGGACACCGGCCTTACTGGTACAAATCCGAGGTTGCTGGTGGAGTACACGAAGAACCGGATGCAGTTCGACGAGGTTGTCACTAGCCTCGAAGTCGAAGCAAAGCAGTATTTTACAGAGACCCTTGCCGATAAGTGGCAGAGAGATGAGCTAGTCCAAGTTATGACGGGAACAACTAAGGTGTCACGTTTGAACATGATCCTGAATAGCAAATGCCTATATGCTGGGGTGGATGGGACTCTCGAGTGTGTGAGTGATGGGCTCTTCTCCTTCTGCTTGGCACAGTTAGCGGCACTGATACAAGGTGGTGGAATTGAACGACGGTTCGAACTCATTGGCGTGTTTATAGGCGCAGTCATGGGGGACATGAGTATGAGTAGGATCGGGTGGAATGCACAAGAGGCGGTACTTCTTGCTCTCAGGTTTCTCGACCTTGACATTTGTTATGCCGAGCATAAGTCTGTCAAAATCGTGCAGCCTGCTTTTGAGGTTTCCGAAGGGCAGATGTTGGCGAGTGTGCTTTCTGGGGGCTTGAAGACTCTGCCACGCGTGTATGTGCCAAAGAGGTTCAATCACATGGGCTTGGACTTGTACTTGGAGCTGCAGGACACGATTATCGCCTTCCAGATCTCTGTAGCAAACAATGCAGAAGCACGGCATCGGCAGACCGTCGAGAAAGCAGAAGAGTTGTTCCGAGCTGCCAAGAAACGCCTCAACGTCCTCATCTATGTCATCCCGTGCGCGTTCTCTTCCGAGCCTGTGGAGTCGGAGGATCTCTCTTACTACTACGTGAAGATGCCCTTCGGTAACCTGAGTAGCAGACTGAAAGTCATTGACGAGAGACTGACTCAAATTAGGGAGTTGTCGACTCGACAGGTAAGCTTTTGTTGTGCGATACTCTTGCTGACTTGGAGTGCAGGATGACAGCATATGCTGGAAATGCCAGAAAGTGGCGGGGGATACTCTCTGGGTTCAGTGCGATGCCTGTCTGTTATGGTACCACCAGAGCTGTGTCGGGTATGATCCTAACTCTGTCGTAAACTTGAGGAGCCGTCGGCTGCCACGCGAGTTCGAGTGTGAGGACTGCAAGGATTATATGAAACGGAAAGCTCGCCAAGCAGCTGCCACGGAACTCCGGCAAGCTGCTGCCGGCAGAATTCCGGCGTAAACCTTAACTGTTCAATGTTAATACCTCTAACTAAAAAATATTGTTACCGCTATTTAGTTGCGAATGCAATGCTCTTTGTCACTAAGCCGGACTTAACCTCGTTTCACCATCTTCAATGATTATGGTTGTAGGTAGAGCACGCATGCATAAAAAGTGAAGTCCGCTACCTCCTTGCTGTTTTGCATTTCCTTTTTTTTATTGATAAGATTCCTTTTCTTTTCTTTTAATAAAAAAGTGTCGATTATATCTACACCTTACAAGCCCTAGGATTTCTCATTCGAGGCGATGAATGGTTATGAGTATGAAGAGCTATCTCAATCGATGGATCATGATTACGAGGAAGAGGAGGAAGAGTTCATTGACCCAGCCCCAGCAATGGTTCAGGAGGAAGAGACGCTGGGCAACCCGTTAACGATACCATTCAGCAATGAGCTCGTGATGGAGGAGCATTCTAAGATCGAACTTGTGTTTGCCCAATATGCCTAGCTAAAAATCCCAATGGAGTGCAATACAGAGTCAAAAGTTGGTATGACCCCAGTGGTACAATCCTTCTTACTGGGAGTTACGATTACAGCATCAACATGTACAACTTTGCAGGTATGGACTATTCCCTCAAACCCTTCCGACACCTTGTTCCTGCCGATGGTTACCAGCTCCGTGCACTCAGCTGGAGCCCCACTGGAGACCGCTTTCTCTCCGTGACTGGGTCAGCGCAGTTTCAAGTCTTTGACCGGGATGGGCGCAGACAAGGGGAGAGTGTCAAAGGTGACATATATATCCGAGACCTAAAGCAAACTAAAGGCCACATTATGGGGCTGACTTCGGGCCAATGGAACCCCAACGAGAAGAACAAGGTGGTCACGGCCTCTGAAGACGGGTCTGTGCGTCTGTGGGACATGGCCAACTTGAAGCAGCAGGAAACGGTGATGAAGCCAACACTTGCCAAGCAAGGTAGGCTGGCCGTCACTTCATGCAGTTGGAGCCGAGACGGCAGGTCGGTGGGTGCAGGACTGTCGGACAGCTCCCTCCAGATCTGGAGCAAGGGGAACAAGATCAAACCCGATTTTTACATCAAGCAAGCACATGCAGAGGACATCACGTGTGTCTCTTTCTCTACAGACATGCACACTCTTGTCTCCCGGAGCTTGGATTCCACCCTCAAGGTATGGGACATTCGACAGTACCGGACTCATCTCGGCCTGTTCAAAGGCCTGCCCTGCACCTATGCTCAAACTGCAGCCGACTTCAACCCTGATGACAAACTCATATTCACAGGCACTGAAGATGGCAGGTTAGTCTTCATAGATAAGAAGCCAATGCAAGTGGCTGTGGAGAAAGACATTAACGAGGGTAGCATTGTTTGCTGCCTGTGGCATCCCCGACTGTACCAGCTGCTCCTCGGGACGGGCTGTCGTACCAGGGTGACGTACGACCCAAGACTGAGTGCCAAAGGTGCACTCCTGTGTGTAAAGAAAGCTCCCAAGAAGCGGGATAGCTACTGCCAGGCCGTACCCCAGATTCGAAACCCTCACGCACTTCCCATGTTCCGGGACGAACCGAGCCGAAAGAGGCAAAGGATGAAGGCACGCGCTGACCCAGCGAAGTCAAAGAAGCCGGAGCCGCCGGTCAACGGGCCGGGTCACGGCGGTCGGATGGGCTACAGCGCCGGCAGCCTGCTGGTTCAGCACTTGATGGTGAAGGAGACTTGGCGAGACGAGGACCCGCAGCAGGCGTTGCTCAAATATGCCGAGGAGGCCGAGAAGAACCCGATGTTTATCACGCCGGCCTATGCTCGGACTCAGCCGGTTCCCATCTTTGCCGATGATGAAGCCGAGGAACTAGTGTAGACTTAGCAAAAGATGTTGTAGCCGTTTGAGGCCTTACCATTTAAATATTCCTACTTTCCCGCGTTTTTTCTCGACCAAGTCACCGTGGTACATGGAAGTCCCGCAGGATTTGTTCGTTGCTCCAGCACACTAGCTTAAAGCGCATAAATTCTTAAAGCTGAAAGGGAAGAATCTCACATTGTGATCAGTAAACCAGTCTCGCTTAAGGCAGAGCTGTTTATGAGGCTCTCAATCATGCCAGCAAACTAATAATGCCTAAAGAAATTGGTCAAGTTGTTTTTTTATAGATGAAATAACCATTTAAAACAACATAGAAAAAGCAGCAGCAACAAGAACTAGGCATCTCTGGAAGTTAATCCCTTTTTGGCTGCTTCAGCGGCTGCTTTCTCAGCTTCAATCTCGTTCACAATGGTTTCAATCTCAGATTCTTCAAGCAGCTTCAAGCCAGCATCTTTGGTCATCACAGCAATCTCAATGTTATCGCCACCACTCTCCACAACTTCGAGGAGTGCACGAACAGCGAGCTTAACCGTCTCCATGCCCGAGGTCTCCTTGTAGTTCTTCTCAAGGTACTCTCGGACCGAGTTGGAGTTGCGGCCGGTGGCATTGGCCTTCCATGCGGAGAACGTCCCCGAGGGCTCCGTCTGGTAGAGTGCTGGAGTTCCAGTGTGTGGATCGAAGCCGATGATCAAGGTCGAGATGCCGAAAGGGCGAACTCCCCCGCTCTGGGTGTACTTCTGCTGTATTCCGGCGACGTACCGGGTTATGTAGTCCACAGTCACAGCGTCGTCGACGGCGAGCCTGTGGCTTTGGCACTCCACTCTTGCCCTATTCACCAGGACGCGAGCGTCGGCAGTCAGCCCCGCGAATGCCAAAGCTATGTGATCGTCCAGCTTCAGGATCTTGTGTACCGTCCTGGCGTCTTCGAGCTTGGCAGTGGATTTCTTCTCGACACCGAGCACTATAGTATCTGTACCGCGGACGCCAACGGCTGCGTTGCCCTTACGCACTGCCTCTTGAGCGCACTCAACCTGGAAGAGGTGACCATCGGGAGAGAATTCCGTGATCGCCCTGTCGTAGCGTGCAGACATGTTTTTCTCAGAGCCCTAAATCTTTCAAGAGCCCTAACTGCTCTTTTTATTATAGCCCTAAATCTTGTTCTTTTTATCATAGCCCTAAATCAATTGCTCATAACCCGTATGGTTAGACGCCCTCTGCATGACAAATGCGGTTTTGCCCATCCGTCTGTCTTGACTTTTGCTGAGCCGACTTGCGCCAGGCATTAAGCGAGTGCAAAACGCTCTCCTGAAATATAGTCTTCTTATAACTGGAACCCATCTGCAGTTACAACTTAGCGTTTCTTGTGGTGTCACTGTTCAAAAGCTTACTTGTGTAACCAGAGCATAGAGCGGTAGAGTACTGTAGCTACAAAGAAGCTGCGCTGACAACCTGATGACGCATACAAACCGTATAAGTTTCGGCAGCATGAGCAGGGAGTTTACCCGAATGTGACCCGCGTATAAACGTAGACTTTCTTGTTTGCGATGAGGCATGACCCTTGTCCGAAATGGCCCTGCAAGAAACACATCAGTAGCTTGAAAAATAATTGGCATTTGGTATACCAATGTCCAGAAAAACGTAGCCAGTTCAAATGCGTTCTGTATAGACATACAAACAACTATTAAGTACGAGTATACTGCATATTGAAACTTACCTGAAACAGAATGAAATGCATGAGGTTCAGCAGCAGCTCTGGTTTGTTGAACCAGAAGAGAGCATCCCTAGGCTGAGAAGAATTGTTATGTGATCCACGGATTCCCGCATTCTCTAATGACAATGTTGCAATAACATGTTGCATCTTGGCTCCAACTGCCACGAGAAGCTGCACGGTACTTTAGAAATTTATGATGGATGCATTTACCACAACTGGAAGGAACGCAAACCAAAAGTACAAGTTTAACCCTGCGTATGTCATGTTGTTGTATATGTTGTATTAAAAACCACGGCGTACCATGGACGTTGATAAGCATGAAGAAAATTACGAACATCCAAAGTGGTTCACTGCAATGTATACAAGTTCAAACTCGATTAATAACTGCGTAACGATGGAATTGGTTACCCGTTCCAATTACCTTATGCCGACTATCTTTTGGAAGTCGTTTTCAATTGTTCGTATTAGGTAACTATGGAAGTCATAGCTTGAACTCGTTCCATGATTCTGTGCACACTGTTCAGGCCACTGAGAAATTAAAAAATACCCACCAATATAAAGCCCAGGCGAAGAGTCAGATAGTCAAATTTAGTCACGGACTTTCCAAACTGTTTGAAGAAACATTCCTGTCACAAAGAAAAAATAGGATTGTTTTATAAAGCTCAGGCCACTCACACCCCACTCACCACCCACAGAAGAAATTTGTTCTTGTCGGGTGTTAATTGTAAGTTCTTCATTATATCTGTGCATTTGATTAGGTTAGGATCATCAAGGAGCTGAACAACCTGCAAGGCTGTCATGATTTTCCGAGTGTGCGTCTTTCTCCCACGAAATCCAGCTATATATCTGCATATGAAAATACATTTTGTGCTTCATAAAAGTATGGGTTACCTTCACCAGGGAAAGAAGCATGGTTGAACAACTGTAAACAATATGAGTTGTTCCCAATGCAAATATAAACCAGTGAAATTGTTCAAGACTTTCATATGACACGAAAGGCTCCATTCCCTACGGCCAACAGTTTTGCTTGAATTTAGCTCAACATAATGCCAACCTTCTGAAGACATGATGATCCATAGGACACGGAGTAGAGCTTGGGGATCGAGCTTTTCCTCTTGCAAGCAGTCGGCTGCCGGTTGTAAAACTTGGAGTCAACACAAATGCCGGAAATGAGGTGCTTGGTGAGAGTGAGAACGAGCGAAATAAAACCCAACACCATGAGTTCTGCAACGAACATGTAGGAAAACAACCATAAAACAGAGCTTCCACATTACCATTTCGGATTTTCTCAAGAGTATGGAACAAGGGCTTTCTTCTCGTTCTTTTCAGCCACTGATCCACATACGTTTTTTGTGTTTTGTAACAACAAATATCACGCAGTTCCTACTTACATTGCCAAGGACATGAATGGAGCGCTGAGCTGCAATCGAGACGATGACGAACACACTGCAAACTAATGCGACAGCCCAGCTTGGAGTTTGATAGAGCTCGTGATCCAGACGCATAGAACTTGCTTCTTGCTCCATAGCTACAGAAGCAATTTAAGATTTTTCCGTCAACAAAAATGTGATCTCGTCAAACAATGCAGCTTGCAATGACATCAGTCTCTGCATTAAGAACAGCAACACGGATTCTGCATCTCCAGCTTTCCATAAAGCGCCGACATTGGACACTCGATTCAATACTATATCACTATTGAGGGACGAGACGGTTGGACGTATCCATCCTACTGAGACTAAAAAAATAAACTAATATTTCATCTTTCAACCCCGAGAAGTTTCCAGAGAGGTTAGTTCAGGTCAGTTCACCCCGTGAAGTGTCACATTGCAGGCCCTATTCTAATGCACGATTAGTAAGTTATAATCTAAAGTGCATGAAAGAACTCAGCTATGCTACAGAATGATGGAATATGACTTCAGTGAATGTGAGAGTAGTCCAAAAGCTTTTGTATGAAAATTTGTAAAATATGCAACCTCTTCAACATGGACGAGATACAGCTAAGTGAGAGTCATGGTATTGCGTGTGGTTTGACTGAAAGAACGATCATAAGCTTGAGTCGAAGAACTTATACTTCACTATTATGTAACCAAATTGTATGTGATTTTCCAACTCTATCTGACCTGTTTAAATATGATTTGTTAGACCTAAGCGTTTGATCTTTTTATCTGGCGGGAGGCACTTGGGAGAGGCACTTTGATCATCAATGTTGAGGAGTCAGCATCCATACAGAGTCATATATGGAGTTGAGCCATATTTGTCACCTCG
>LDJE01062226.1:0-11128 GCA_001021135.1 Selaginella kraussiana
CTATGTAATTTAGGTTCCATGTTCTTATCACATGTTTATATCGAAATCTGTTAATTTTGCCGTTGCTGTATGGACCTACCCCTGGAGGGTAGTGCCTCGACCTTAAGTTCCCCATATTGTACCTTACCATACGTTAAAGATGATGTAATGTAATGTATTGTGCATTTAGATACTTTATAATAGATACGTATGTAATATGTAGTTAGGTGTTAATGAAGCGTTTCATGGGCTTAATCAAGTGTCGGGCCGACAAAGTGGCCGGCCAGAATTTCCGGGCCGGTAAAAAGCACTTGCTCGGTTACCGCAATTATTGCCCGCCATTGGTGTCACGTCACGGGGTCCCGCGCGCGGTCGCCCGCGCGGTCCACCGCGCGGTTGGGCGAGAGAAATGGCGCGGCGGGCTACCGTGACGTGAAAAAAATGCTGGTCCGATTAAAAGCACACAAAGCAATAAAAAAACCCAAATAATAATAACAAATAATATTATTTGCTTGCTCAGTTTCACACTTCCCATTTGCGATTTTTTCTTCATCCTTTCAAGGAGGGGGGCTGCGAAGAACACGCGAGCGACGAGTGCGGCGTGGGAGCAGGGAGCACTCGTCCCGCGCGCGCGGAGGGCTTAGATCCGTGGCGAATGCGCCCGCATTGCAGCTGAGAAATCGAGCCAGAGCTCGCGATTCAACGCTCTCGGATCCGGAATTGCGGCCGGAATTCTTCCGGATTTGAGCTCATGGAGCTGCAGCTGCTGCAGAGGTAGCGTTCCATCCCGGAAATCGCAGGGGCATTCCATTGGGGAGCCATTTGGATCGATCGAACCAAAGCTGGGCATGATTCATGGAATATTATGCTCCAGTGCACGGCGGAGCCTCCACATTTGCAGCAGCCAGCGACTTACCAAGTAGCGACCCTAGTAACGCTGCCGACGACTGGCACCATCACCACCACCATCACCATGCAGGCAGCGACGCTGAGACCGGCCTCGAAGGTACGTACGTAACACCATGGTTAACCACGTAGAATGGTCTAGAGTAACGCCTTGAGCATCTCCATCTCAACTGGAACTTCCTGCTTGATTACTAGTTCATTCATGATCTGGACGTTACCATCGTTGATAACACACACACACACACTCGCATCACGTAACGTTGTGGTTCAAACTTTGATAAAGCTGAGTTGACGTGGTTAGTTCCCGACAGCTTACCATAGCCCCATAGACTTAACTACCAGTGACATTCCCCGACAACCAACCGGGTTTATCGGATGGTAACTTCCATTCTAGGTCACTTTAGATTGGGCATATCCCCGAGTTTAGACGGCATAACCATGTAGGATGATATGAGTATATCCCTCAGCTTAAATGGTAGCCATGGTACTTACTGGGTTTATACGTATGCAGAAAGTATGTGGCAGCTGAGCATGGAAGGTGGCGGTGGTGGTCCTCCTCAGGGTCACTACCCGGAGCGACCCGGTGAACCCGAGTGTGTCTACTATATGCGCACCGGGCTCTGCAGTTTTGGAATGAGCTGCCGCTACCACCATCCTCCAAATTGGAAGCTGGTACGTGGTTAACCTTTCAAGCCTCACTCACTCGTTTTTTCGTGGGTACAGGCGGCCGCGATAGCTCGTAACAAAGGTGAATACCCGGAAAGACCCGGGCAACCAGAATGCCAAGTGAGTTTCTGAGTAGTTTACATAGATTTTCCACCCCCCCTCTGACACACAAATCTCTCTCGTTGTTGCTCCCGACGTTGCGAGTTGCAGTATTACCTTAAAACCGGAACCTGCAAATTCGGAGTTACGTGTAAATACCATCACCCGCGCGACAAGGCTGGATTAGCGGGACGAGTCCAGCTCAACATGGTAGGCCTGCCTTTAAGACAGGTACTATACCATTTTACCATACACCGTATACCTCTTTACATACGGTGGTTCTACCAGGGTGAGAAAGAATGCGCCTACTACATGAGGACCGGCGCCTGCAAGTACGGCGTCACCTGTAAATTCCACCACCCTCAACCGACACCGCTCGTGTCGATGCCCGGCTCACCCCTCTACGGACAGCCCGTATCGCCGTCGTCTACGACATCCGGCGGCCCGCAGCCGTATCAAGGTGGTGTTCCATGGCCCCTGAGATCACCCTACCTCCACAGCCCCCGTCTTGGAGGACCATCAGGCTACATCATACCCTCACCACACCAAGGTGTGGTTTCCGTTCCGGGATGGACGACGTACCAGGTAAGTGTTACTCTGCTATGATGGTTACCATCGCTTATACCATGGTCCAGGGGCCGGTATCACCCATGGCGTCCCCTGATCCATTTGGAGGAGGCAACTACTTCCTGGATCCGTATGTTCAAGCGGCCATCCAGGGGATACACTCGCCCGCAGGCAAGGAGTGTGTATACCCCGAGAGGCCGGGCCAACCCGAGTGTCAATACTACATCAAGACCGGGGAATGCAAGTTCGGAGCTGCTTGCAGGTATCACCACCCCAAAGATAAGACTAATCAAGCCTCCGGAAGCTTTTTGTTGAACTCCATGGGCCTTCCTCTGCGTCCGGTAAGCAGCTCTCTTGACCTAGTAGCTTCATATGGTTAACCGTGTTTGAGATGGTTGATGGTTTAGGGAGCTCCTCCATGCACATATTACACTCGTAATGGCGTGTGCAAGTTCGGGATGGCATGCAAGTTTGATCACCCCGCTACAGCAAATGCAACACTCGCCAGTGACAACGTCCCCGTTTCTTCATCATCTTTCAGAGGCGGTGCTCCCTCGTCGTCACCATCGCCTACGGTCTACCTTGAGCTACCGCAGCAGCGAGACGCTGTGGTGAGAAGCTTTGGGTCCAACAAGCAGCAGCAGCAACAACAACAACTTCGCCACCAAAACTTCAGCGGCAGCCTCAGCAGCAGTACCTCTAATGTCACCACCATTGCAGAGGAACTCGAAGATCTCCCCATTGCTACCGCCGGTATTACCACCACCACCGCTACCAGTACCACCGCCACCAGCAGCATCAGCACTAGCACCACTTCCGCCAGTGCTCCGTCCACTCAAACACCATGAAAAAATTTTCTCCTCTTCATTCTTTTTCATCCAATAAAAACCGGCAATTGTAAAATGAATTTCCATCTATCTTGTACATACTGAGAAGACTTTAAACTGTCGGTGGAAGTCAATAATATACTAGTACGTGTATAGTGTATAATATTCTTTATATATATATGAAAACATGATTCCCAGTGATGATTCAACTTGGACCATGTTGGAGCAATTGATTTGTCTTCCATTTTAATTCATACTCTTTACAATATGGAAATCACATCGTTGAGAGCAGCTACAGTTGCGTCGTAGCTCTTCTCAGCCGCGCTGGGATCCTTTGATCGAGCTGCATAATCCAGCTGGACACCATCAAAGAGTCAGTTTTTGGTCCACCAACCGGGGCAAAACTTACCGAGTCCATAGTTTCAAAGAGCTTCTTTGAGAGCTTCTTGATCTCCTTGGCCTCGCTCTTGGGCTTGGAAGAGATGATTGTCTGCAGATCATACCTCAAGTAGGTTGCTTTGCTGCGAAGGTCATTCCTCACGTAAGGCCAGCTCTTCTTTGCAATCAGGTCCTTGACACCAACGATGTCCTTGGAGGCGTCCTTCACCCTGGTGACCGCCTCGGTGGGGGTCAATGGCTGGATGTAGAAGCGTTCCTTGAGGGGGAGATCCAAATCTCGTGGTTGATCGGCATTCTCGGTACCAGCTGCCAAAAACCTCAATTTTGTAGAACTATATGTAAGGAAACTTACGAAGTCCACCCGAGGGTGGAGGTGGCCCCGTCACTTGGATCTTTGAGACTGCCTTTGCTTCGGAAGAGGCAAGTCCAGCGGCAATTCCAACAGCCATGAATCCAAGCAAGCCTCTTCTACTGGTTGGTGCTTCATTTTGCTGCTGTGCTCGAAGAACCAGACGTCTTGGTGTCAGCCTGCTGCCTGCATTGCTGCTGCTACGTTCAAGAGCTTCCACAGCTCCCGTGAACTGGCTCCTCTCTAGGACTCCCACCGAGGATGCCATAGCCGCCATACCTGCTTGGTCTAGAGGAGGAACGATAAGTTGCACCACCAGCCTAACTCACAATATCGCTTCTTCGTACACTTGCGTTGTGTACGATCCAAGCAGTATCTGCCACGTCGCAGGGCTGTGATCCATGCCTTATCCAATCATCTCGCTCGCAATATCCATCTTAGCTTTGAATTGTGGGAAACATTTTTTTAACACTTATAACTAATTGCAACGCAAAAATCCATAACCTGAACTCTTTTAAGAATATTAGGGTTTTTATAACATACGAGTATAGTGATTTAATGCCTGCGGTAGCTTGACAGATCGTAGGTCGACACGTTGAGTAGGTAACTGACGGAAGAAAAACCCGCCGGAAAACCCTCGGCGATGGCGATGGCGACGATGATCAAGGTGAACGTAACAGCAAGCTCGTTCATCAGCCGTGCATCCAAACCACCAGGTAGCCTGCATCGCTCATGTTTTCGCGATGCCGTTTGGAGATCCGGAAACAATCGCATGAGCATTCGATGCTCCGCCGCCGAGGAGGCCTTCCCAAGCAGCTTCAAGCACGACGCGCCGAAGATCCCCAAAGGCAACAACCCGTCACTTGCTCTAGGTCAGGTTTGGGTAGGAAGAAGCTTAGCCCTGGTTATATCGAAATGGATCTTGTACTATGCCCTTCAAGCCAGCATCATCCCCGTCTTCCAACTTCCAGCAAAGCTAGTGCAGACGGTGCTACAGACGACGTTCCTCAATGACTTGCTTCCAGTCGTCGGGGCGTTCCTTGCTTCCTACCTCAGTGTGTTCTTAGGAAGCATTGTGGTGCTCACTTTCGGACGATCGCCTGTTGTCGATCTAAAACTACTCGGAAGGAAGTCCAAGAACATGGTTGTGGATCGACGGGAAGATGCAAGGTATGTGTATTCTACGTATATGCAACATACGTGTATTCTGTCTCAGGGAGCTCAAAGAGAAGCTTTCGAGTATGCAATGGCCTTGCGTTCTGCATGCAAATCCCACTAGTGGTGCCAGTACTCTGCTTCAGTGCATGGCTGCTCAAGGAAAGGGCGTCACCTACGTAAGGTTTGACGAATTTTCCATGGGTTTAGTGGCCGGGCTCTGTTTCATCTTTGGATTCGGTAAGTGTCCGCAATGCATAATAATAAAACTTTGATCTTATAATGCATAATAATAATAATAAAATTACAGGGTGGATGTCTCATGGCATGCTCACGACCTTGCTTCAAGTATCGGGATGCATTTCTTCGGTCATCACCGGCCAAACTCCCATACTTGTTCTAGACGGGCTCAAGGATGCAACTGTCGACGACTTCATCCAGCTGATGACTTTGGGAGAGGACCTCAGAGGCCTGGTCACGCTTGTGCTGCTCGTCCCTTCATCGCAGGTGAGGGTTTTTTTCATATCATTTTCAAAGCTTGGAATTTTCATATCATTTTCAGCTGTCCACCATAATCCGATCGGACTCGAGGTACACCCGCTTCTTCATAGAACCGATTCCAGAGGACAGCATGGTTAAGCTCATGCAAAGCAAGCTTCCGAATGTTCAACCAGCCGATATCCAGAGGGTTGTGGTAATGGCGGGAGGCAACTTCTTCCACACGCACGCCATGCTGGAGGAAGTGGCAGCCGGAAGAGACCCCGAGGCGTGGTACCAGAACTGGCTCGACGAGCAGTATTCCCATGCCGGGATGCTCTGCAACAACAAATGGGTTCTCGCGTTTTTCAAGCGGATGACTACGAGCACGGAGCCGGTTCCGCTGGAAGACCTCCATGGAATGATGTCGGAGAAACAAGGTATATCAACCTTGATCAACCGCGGCCGCATATTCAAGAGGGACGCAGACAACCGTATTTCCTTCATTAGTCCTGCAGCATATCAATATGCTGCAAAACTGGTTGCCATTCTCGAGCAAGCTGGGGCAACGCAGTTTCGGCAGGTCCAGACACTCGAGCAGCTGGTGCAGAGGACGAGTAAGTAAGCATTATTGGTGACCATTGGTGATAGTTTTTTAACTACTACGACTCTTAGTTTCTTAAATCACTTAATTTCTTTCTAGTTAGAGTACTGGGCATCGGGATGTTAAACTATAATATATTTATTTTTTAGTTGGATTAATACTGGGAATGCTACAGACTATCTTCCTGATACGAGCGTATTGCTTATACTGTTTGAGTCCAGTTCTTGAGTTGTGCCGCATAACGTCATGAGAGCTACAACCACAGTTCTCATGCTTGGCCTGTTTTCGGGAGTTTCTTGTGTACATGCTTCCGCCAATTTGGATAACTAGGAAAAGCCCGATCTTAGAAAGCTACGACTGGGGAAACGAAGTACCTTCCATAGAGAATCAAAAGGATAGTTGTTGTCCAGTGCTGGATCGATAAGGCTTTTCAGGTCCTCTGTTGGGTTCGGCCCCTTGAACGCAGCATCAAACTGTATTCACAAAACTCACGTACAACATAATCAGCCTCGAAGAAAATGAAATGCAGTACCATAGTTACGAGGCCCCTTGGAAGAATGTCTGCATCCTGACCGGCTATACCTCGCACAATTGCGTCTTTTGCAGAAACCATCTCGTAAAGTACAACACCAAACGAGTAAACATCGACCTTTGGAGAGACATCTCCAAATCTCGCGTATCTGGAATGTCATACACAGTATAAAAATACGTGAACCACGTACCATCGGCTTACTCTGGTGGCATGTAGCCGAAGGTTCCGACCAGCCTTGTTGGCTGAGTAAGTGAGACACTCCCACCAACCGTGGATTCAGTCAGCTTGGTGAGCCCAAAGTCCGCTACTTTTGCCCGGAAGTTCTTGTCAATAAGAATGTTGGGAGACTTCACGTCTCGGTGGATATACGTAGGCTTGGTGTGCTCATGAATATATTCAAGACCTCTTGCAGCATCCAAAGCTATTTGCACTCGTCTGCTCCATGATAATGGTGTAATTCCTGAACTCGCAATCTGATAACAACGTAGCATCCTTTGAGAGCAGCCTTACCTGTACCACGTAGATGGTGTGCTAGTGTACCATTGTCGACGTATTCGTAAACCAAGAAAAGGTAGTCTACAGTGCAATACCCGATCAGCTGGACCTGGAGAAAGTGGAAATAGGCTGGAAGTTGTTTACGGAACAGGCATCTCTTACCAAGTTCGTATGGTGTACGTGAGTTAGCACCTTAAGCTCCGACATGAACTCTTTGGTTGCTTGCAAGTTCATCATTTTGATAGCCAGCTTCTGCAATATTGTCAAATGTAGGATTTCTAGTGGAATATATCTCTACGAACCTGGTCGCGTATTTCTCCGTAGTAGACTGAGCCATAACCGCCTTGGCCGATTTTGTTTGCCAAGCTGAAGTTATCAGTTGCAGCAGAAAGCTCCTCGTATGTGAACTCCACAGACTTATCGACCGCGAAATCTGATAAACCAGCTGGAATGCTCAAATCTGCTCAAGAAAATCTTAGAAATGCACATGAAACTATACGAAAATCACCTTGCTTCGAGTCAAATATAGTTTGGCTATTGCTTAAAGTCGAGTTTTCATACTGAACTCTCTGCATTCTCTTGCTGTTGTAGAAGCAAAACCAGAGAGCAGCTACTGCAACGAAGACTGCTGCTACAGCCCCAACCGAGGCTCCAATGACAACAGCCGTGTTTTTACCATTATTGCCTGTAAAGAAGCTGTTAACATGTGTTGTATTCGGCAGCTTGCTCACCATTGAGAGGACCACTGCATGAGATGTTAAGTTCAGCTGGTTAAAATGATATATCATCAAGAGTGAGTACCTGAATGCAGGGTATGTTCCGTTCGCAACTGTGATGTGCTGAAACGTATAGACTCATGCAAAGTAAACAGAGCAAGCCGACTTACGTTTAGCCGGAAGGAAAAGGATGTTGTTGACTGCGAGGTTCAAAGGAGAGTTGTAGGCAGTGAGGTTTTGGGTAGTGATGTCGAAATCTTCTGCAATGCTTTCTTGGGTGTCTTGAGCCTGCACTGGATATGTTGCAAAAAGTCCATAAGCTGGAAATTTTGGATCCCCGCAATAGCATTTCAATGGAACGATGACGGGTGTTCCAGGATAAACCGTGTTACCCGTAGGATTAGCAGCTATGAACGAACTTAAGTCGGTAAGGTTATGGTAATACTCGCTGACAATTCTATCAGGCGTATCAGTATTGTTTGGGGTGTATATGGCGTTGTGACCAAGCAACCCATTGGAACACCCACAAGTGAATGGAATGAAGATTGCTTGACCTGCTTCAATGGAGTTTTCGTTTGAGATATTATTGAACCCTTGAAGCTGAGGAAAAGTGACATTGAATCGTGTGTATACCTGGTTGAGCTGCTCACTGAGTGAAATTTTGTACCATGCTACTGCCTGGCAGCCATCTTTTGGGACACATGCTGCTTGGATCACGCAAGGTAGTAGCAGTAAGGTACTGGAGATCACATAGAGAAATCTGAAAATCGATCCCATTGTTTCCTCCCGTGTTTCCTGTTTAGATTTGCCGAAATCCTGTCTACTGCTATCCTCCTATTCTGGCACTCAAAGAGCTACCATTTTTCCAGTGGATCCAAACCATGCCGCCCAGCGAATTCTCTGCTCCCCAGCATTCTCTGTGCTACAGTTTTTGCAGCGTTGACTTCGTCATACTTGAATATGACTTTGACCAAGCTATAGTGTTTACATCATATTGAAGCAGTCCGCAAGTTTAAAATCTCTTATGACTAAGCGACGAGCTTCGTTCGGCTAACACGTCCTTGAAAACGAACTTGGGAGTATTTGGAGGTTACTTTGTCATTTATCCATACCTGACGGGAGATGAAACAACTGAGAACTGCTGACAAATCCTTTATGACACAATGAACAGTTAACTAGCATGCATATGCATATAACAAAGGTTATTATATATGGTCCTTTCAGACCAGCATTTTTTTGTTTAGCTATAGAATATGTGTATATTGTAAAGATAGAGTGTATATGTACCCGTAAACTTGACAATTCAAAAGACAATTCAAAACTAAATAATACATTATTTCTTCAATCTCATAGCAATTTATAAACAGTCTATGGTTATACATTGTATAGTACACTTTCAAAATTTAAATAAGTTTATTTTTGTTTTCTTGTGTCACTGCGACTGGTCGGCGTCCATGCATCCACTGAAAACTCCGTGCAGCCAAACAGTAAACTTGCTTGTCATGCAGTACGCCACCTTCTTTGAATCCTTCCTCTAAGCTAATCAAAGTTGTACATCTGTTCCTGGTGCTCCCATTCCATAGCTTCTCCATCTGATCTCAGCCTCTATAGATCAATACCTTTTTAAAAAAAGGTTTTAGATTGTGAGCGAGAATTCCTTCCAAGGGGCGCTCATAGTCCACGACAGGACCCATCCTGGAAGATGGGAAACCAGTACATTAAAAATGAAATGATGCAAGAATAATTTTTGAATCTTTGTCGAATCTAAGAATCTAAAAAACATTGTCTTGAGACAATGATTTTTTGCTCTTCAAACACTCGACAAAGACAAAAATGTGTAAAGCAAGTTCGCACCTCGGTGTGCAAGTAGAAAGACCAAGGTAAGAACCACGGTAAGAACTGAATCACGTGCATGCACAGTTTCTACACTGATGATTAAATACATACAAATACCCGAGTGGCCTACGCCTTTGATAGGCATAAGGTGGAAATGCACCGTGACACCCCCTATACGATGTACCAGGCATGTCTTTATACTTCGTCTCTTGGAAAGATCACTTAGTGATAGACCTTGGCGCAGCAAGGCAGTGCAGCAAGGATGGCGACTTTTGGAGATATACCGTGACACCCCACAACTACCTTTGACAGGAGGTGTACACACCATACGAGAGGGAACAGGACTACTATACTGATAGGTATAGACCTCTTCCTACGACCCACTTACGACTCGGCCAGTATTTATCGTACCAACATTTTATTTCAAATGCCGTTATACTGGCCAGATTGGGACACTGGCAATTTTTTTACGGCACACAGATTCGACCCTCAATGGAGACGTGGAGACGAGGGAACACACACCCCTCACACTGACCATTACACACATTGAGAACGAGCTCAGCCCAGGGACAAGGTGCCTACCCGGAACGGAACCCCGACTCTAGGGATATGCAAGTTCGTAAGCGGTCACCACTGCGACTGGACATAAGAAAAACCCCCCTCGATATACACCTCCACCTGATCGTCAAGATAGACCACGGAATTGATCAACAACTTTTTATAATGTAACTTCTTACTACTAAAATGCCACCACTTCGAATTGCGCCTCACTAACAAGAGACATGCGGTAATGCTGAGCTGAAGGAATACTCCGCCACCTTGTATGAATGGGCTTTCCACATGTGATCACGTGCATGTGATAATCCGAGGAGTATGAGAGTATCCAAGTGACAAAGAAAAGTGGTTGTTTGAGTTGGTTAATCTCTGTGGCCACATGCTATATATATTTCTTACCCTATATGAAGATTATTAAAAAATCTGCCGAAGTAGATAGAGATTTTCCCGCATTATTTGGTCTCTGTATCTAAAAGTTTATGAAAGCAAGACTATCATGAACATTATTATGCAGTGCAGACAACCTTATAAACGTCGCAAAAGGCTTACATGGTGATAATGCTTTGCTTGAAGGAATACTAAATTACTAATCCCTTACCATGGTACACTGTTAAAGTGATCGGAATCCAGGATTTATATGATGGGGCCAACAATTTTTTATAATGCAATATTTTCCACTGCTCGCAAGAATGTGGGGAACAACAACTTCTTATAATGCAACATTTTAATGATCACGAGAAGGATATATAATATCTACATCCTTATAATCTACGAAAATAATTGGCTACTACCTCGAACGTGTGACTGGCTAAACAAGAGACATGTGGCAATGCTGAACATAGGCTGCTTGAAGGAATACTCCACCACCTTGTATCTGTGGTGTGATAATGCAACCACATCGATTACTAGCCCAGGCTTTCTGTGTTTTGGTGATGGTTTCATATCCGTTTACATTATAAATGTCCT
>LDJE01062269.1:0-14959 GCA_001021135.1 Selaginella kraussiana
AGTTGGGAACATGGTCAAATCTGACGTCACGCAGTATAATAATGCCAGGATGGTGGCCTCCCTACATTTCTATATATCTCCATCGATATTCACGGCATGTCTCGCAAGCCCGTGCGAAGGCGTTGAGCCAAACTCGGGAGAAAGGGGCTATATTCCCGGGCCGAGGTCTCAGAGCACCTACTGCGGAGCAGATCGCGAACTCGGGAGAAATGGCACGTTGTGATCTTCACCGTGACGGACTTGCTATGACGCGCGGACGGTGCCGGCCCGCCGTCGACGATTTCTCACGTACTTGTGCTGGTGATTGGCGACGTTGGGTTTGGCGTTGGCATTACGGAGTCGAGCTCCAACACCCCGACGGCCCTGTGTCTCATCCTCGATCATATGAGCTCGGGGTATATAGAACAAACATAAACAAAATTCTCAGAAATCAAGGTAATATGAAACACAGGTTTAGGGCTCAGCGCTTAATATTTATTTTCAGTAGAAAAGAGCAGGCCTTCTAATATCATTTACTTTCCTGAGAAAAACGTTATCTCATAGCTTGCCTAGTGCATTTCGTGTAGGCAGCAGCGACCTCCAAGCATTGCAATGCCTCCTGCTCAAGCAACAACAAAATACGTGAGAGAAGTTCAGATGTTGAAAATGATCTAACCTTCTCCCTGTAGCACTTGATGCAGGCTTCTCGTTCGATTTGGCATGGAGCACCCCTCGTCAATATTCTTCAAAAAGAGAATTCAGAAAGATCGATCAAACATTGCCGGGAATGCCTTACGTCGGATGCTTCTGCTGGAGCTCGTTCGCTCTCTGCTTGACTTCCTCGAGCTCTGCGAGACCCCTCTTTTGCAATTCCTCGCTGTACCTCTCCTGATAAACGAAAAAGAAAAACACGTTTACATTTGTATTGTATAGTAGACGACACTAGAAAAAATGTGAGCTTCGTAATAGTAGAGCAAAAGCAAAGAGTGCTTGCTCCGTGGAATAAAGCTCTACAGTTGTCTGGCTGCTGCCCTAACCCTAAAGCTGGAGCGTTTTATCTTGGAATCGGCCGGCATTGGCAGTCAAGGTGGGATGACAACCATGTTATTAAAGCCTGAGTCCGCTTGAACGACGTTAACCCTAACGTAAACACAAACCCTAAACGCGGCTAACTAAGTGTTAACCGTGACCTAACTAAATTTAAGTTAAACTAACTTAACTACGCCATACCGTCTTTTGAAGGACTGCCATGAGCGGCTGAAGGTCCCTGGCGATCTCTTTCTGGGGTTCAAATTGTTCTTCTGCGTGTTCTTCCACCTTCTTCTCATCAGCAGCAGGAAGGTTTTCAATCGGAGGTACTCCGAGAGGAACTCCGGGAAGAACGACTTCTTCTTCTACAAGCTCTGGAACTGCTTCACGTACTTCTTCAAGCTCTGGAACTGCGTCACGTAGATCTTCTTCCTTGTCCTTCACCTCCTCGTCTCGTTTTTCCTCCAAAGGTTGCACTGGCGGGATTGCGCTGGGCGCGGACAGCACCGGCGCCAAGAATGTCGGCAGCAATATCGGCTGCTGCTGCTGCTGCTCATCTTCGCTCGCAACTTGCAAGACGAACTCTGGAGAGAACTGTATCACGTACCGCGGCTCCTCCTCCCGCCCCATTGATGAATGAAGAACCCTAAATTGCAAAACTCTAAAATTGTAGCCCTAACTTATCAATATTAGCGTTCTTGGACACGTGGAACATTCCATCATCCACTGACTTCGGCCGGCGATGGCGAACAGTGCTCTGGAGACGAGCCTGGGCGGCGGGGTCATGCGGAATGCGAACTTCCAAGCCCCCATTAAGCTTTCAGGTACTTCGCCAATTAGTGGTTTTGGTAATTTGGTGCAAAATTCTGTTTTTATGCAAGTTTTTCAGCTCGATTTGTCCCTTCATGCAATTATCATGTATAGATTGTTCTTAATGTAGGATAAAATTCCTTCTTTTTTGTATGTATCTGGGTATTATGTGTTTTAAGATGCACATAGATGAATTCTTTGTTGGTACATGTGTGTTTATATACTTGCATGCTGCATGTATACGTATATTTCCCTTTAGTGCGTATTTCAACAAAGTTATATAAATCCTGCAGTTTTTTTGGAAACTTTTCTCTATTAATCAATGAGTTTTGCAAACTTTCGTGTTTTTCAGGGCGTTTTAGAAGCTTTTTCCGTAGTGTTTTTGTAGTGGTTTCGGGAGTAATCTCCTAGTAGCATTTTTCAGTTTGTTCATTTATATTTGTCTGATTTCTCCTAGGTTTATGTTTAAAAATTGCATTTTTCCAGGTTTTTTGAAACCTGGTTTTCGGGTTTTAGTAACATGTCCCTCTGTGGTATATGTTTTTAAACAGAGACGCAATTAAACATATATATGCAAGTAATGTTCGTGTAAATACAAAGATAGGGTATTTAGATACTTTATTTGTATATTGATGTTTTAGAGTGCACAAATATGACGAATACATTCCCAGTTTTTTTATGTACACTTTCTATCAGTTTATAAACGTCACTATTGTTTTATTTTTCAGGTTTTTATTATTCGAGACCTGGTTTTCGGGTTCGTGTTAACTCCAAGCTCATGGAACTTGTACCCGAGAAAAAGAAAGAAACCCTGAAATACGACTTACCACAGTACAACCCGGCAAAGCAGGGCAAACTTGACCTAGTCGTGGTCGGAGGAGGTCCTGCCGGACTCGCGGTAGCCGCCCGAGTCTCAAAATCGGGCCTCAACGTCTGCTGCATCGATCCATCTCCACTGAGTATTTGGCCAAACAACTACGGAGTTTGGGTAGACGAATTCGAAGCTCTCGATCTCCTCGACTGCCTCGACTACACTTGGGCTAGTGCCGTCGTATACATCGACGATTCTACGAAGAAATACCTCCAGAGACCGTACGGTCGTGTGAATCGGAAGCGTCTGAAAGCGAAGATGACAGAGCAGTGCATTTCGAATGGTGTCGAGTTCATGACTACCAAGGTAGGCTAGCGTGCTCGATGGTTAAACCCTGTGGTAACACCGTGGTTGTGGCTTACCAGGTGAAGAATGTATCGCATGCTTCCAAGGGTTCCATTGTTGCTTGTGAGAATGGTGTGCTTATTGAGACGGCTTTGGTACTGGACGCTACCGGGTTTTCAAAGTGCTTGGTTCAGTATGATCAGCCTTATAACCCTGGTTACCAAGTTGCCTATGGTATCGTTGCTGAGGTGAGCCTTTCGTTAATCATTGCTACTGCTACCATCAGTTTACCAATAGGGTTAGGGTTAGGTCTCTTCAGGTTTAGGGTAAGAGCTACCTAACAGGTCTCTAGACCTAAACCCTACAACGTAAACATTTCCATGACCTTCTGTTACCAGATCGACAGTCGCCCTTACGATCTTTCCATTCATTTACCGTTCGCTTTTCATGGCTACCATCAGTTTACAGCTTATGGTTAGGGTTATGTTTCAGGTCTAGGGCTAGGGTTAGGTCTCTAAACCTTATGTATAGCAGGGTTAGGTTAGGTCTCTAGACCTAAAGCCTACAACGTAAACATTTCCATTACTTTCGGTTATCATCAGTACTCTCTGCGTGGTTCAGGTCGACAGTCACCCTTACGATCTCGATAAGATGGTGTTCATGGACTGGCGGGACTCTCATCTTTCGGGGGCGGCCAAGATTGGCAATGAGGAGCTGCCGACGTTTCTATACGCGATGCCTTTCTCGTCGACCAAAATTTTCCTCGGTAAGTTCATACATTATTTATTACACAATTTCTGACGATTTCTTAGTTTGTGGAATTCAGAAGAGACTTCTCTTGTAGCAAGGCCCGGTGTTCCACTCAAAGAAATACAACGTAGAATGGAGACCCGGCTGAAGCATCTGGGGATTCATGTTTCTAGTATTGAGGAGGATGAGTACGTTAATATGCCCTAAACCTAACCCTAAAGCCTAATTCGGTTTGGTCGATGCAGGGTATGCGTTATACCAATGGGTGGTGTGCTACCAATGCTGCCACAGCGAGTCCTCGGAATTGGAGGTACCGCCGGCTTGGTTCATCCTTCGACAGGTATTTATTTTGATTTTCGTTTTTTTATCTGAATGTTTTTTTTCGTGTTGATATTCGCAGGATATATGGTGGCAAGGACTCTGGCTGCTGCTCCAATTCTTGCAGATGCCATAGTTCGGCAGCTTGGAGGCGGTGCTGATGTTTCCGCAGATGAGCTTTCGGCTGGAGTATGGTCGACTTTGTGGCCTTTAGAGAGGAAACACCAGCGGGAGTTCTTCTGCTTTGGCATGGAAATTCTTCTAAAGGTATACGATGTATTATACTTCACTAGTAGCCAGTATTCACTTCGTGTCCGTTGTATAGCTTGATCTACATGCAACCCGAAGATTTTTCAGTGCATTTTTCGATCTTGAACCTCGTCTATGGCAAGGCTTTCTATCGTCGCGACTATATCTTCCAGAGGTACATTTTCCATGATCATTTAATTATCAAGCATTAATGATTTAATGATGCAGCTTTTGGCCTTTGGACTATCGTTGTTTGCTCATGCTTCCATGAAGTCCCGATTGGAAATCATGGTGAAGGGTACTCCAGAACTGGTTACCATGGTGAACAATGTCGTGAAGACAAAGAAGTGACTGGTCAATTAAAAAAAGTGACTGGTCGAACATTCGTTAAATGCCAGAATGCCAATAATTAGGGTTCAATTTATCAAAATTACTTCGGCTAATTAGGGCTACAATGTGCCGAACATTAGGTGAAATTACGAAATTAAAATGGCCGAATAATTACCCCTTAATTTAAGGGAGGGCCGAATATGTTTGACGAATATGCTTAGTCAGGACACAGTAATTTTAGCCCGTTCTTCACCTTCCTTTTGGAAATCTGCGCAATGGGGACAAAGGCAGCAGCAGCGAGCGATGGTCGGGATTTCATTTGGTCTGAATCCGATGAGCCCCACGCAACGAGGAGGAAGCAAATGCTCGCAGCGCATCCAGAAATCCGAGAGCTCTTTGGGCCAGATCCATTTGGCTTCTTCCAGGTACGCACTTCCTAGCCGAATCACAGCAATGTGAGTAGAATTCACCACTCCGCGCCGCAAACAGAGCCCCCTTTCGAATTCCGCACTGATCTGATGCGCAGTTCCTCGCTTGCAGATCGCAGCTGTGGTCATCCTTCAGCTCAGCACCGCGGTTCTCCTCAAGGACTCAAGCTGGCTCAAGATCGTGGTCATAGCGTACTGCTTCGGAGCGTTCCTCAACCACAACATGTTCCTTGCGATCCACGAGCTGAGCCACAATCTAATCTTCCACACACCGTTCTTCAACCGCGTCCTGGGCCTGTTCGCCAACCTCCCAATCGGCGTACCAATGTCGGTAACCTTCCAGAAGTACCACCTTGACCATCACAAGTACCAAGGCGTCCCAGGGTTGGACGTCGACATACCTTGTTACACTGAGGCGAGGGCAGTCACCAGCAGCGGGCAACTCCTTTGGAAGTTGACGTGGGTCATGTTCCAGCTATTCTTCTACGCCCTAAGACCCCTCTTCGTCAACCCTAAACCACCCGGGATGTGGGAAGCATGCAACTTGGTTCTTCAACTCTGCATGGATGTTACCATCGTATACTTTGGGGGCTGGAAATCACTTGCTTACTTGATTCTCTCGACGTTTCTTGGGGGTGGGATTCACCCCATGGCTGGGCATTTCATTTCTGAGCACTACGTCTTCCAAAAAGGTCAGGAGACGTACTCGTATTATGGACCCATGAACTTGCTCACTTGGAACGTGGGTTACCACAACGAGCACCATGATTTTCCGAGGATTCCTGGGAATAAGCTGCATTTGCTCAAGAAGATTGCTCCCGAGTTTTATGAAGGCCTTGCATGCCACAAGTCTTGGATTGCCGTTATCTTCATGTACATTGCAGATCCAACTGTGGGGCCTTTCAGCAGAATCATGAGAAAGCCTCAGTTCAATCAGCTTTGCAGGACCACAATGTCAAAATGAAATTTGGCGGAAAATTTATTTATGTTACATTGCTTGCAAGTATAATAAATAAAAATGCAAAGAATCATGGGCTGTTAGTACGGCAATGTGGAAATGGCATTGGGCCGGAAGGAAGAGCATGAGTCTCCTTGTGAAAGAAAAGTTGACTAATTATTGAAGAGAATAAACCAAAATTGTTTACTGAATAACTCGGTTATTTATCGTATTTTTAATGCTATAACCTCCTGTTTAGATACTTGTTTAATTAAATGATAACGCTTAAGAAATATCATACAGCACAAAGAAAAGCGTTGGGAAAAAAATACAATAATAGATAGAGGGTTTTTAACGTCGAGGCCACACTTTCTAAGGGTGGGACTTGAAAGCCCGTGCTATGCACGAGAGGTGTACCCGTACTAGATCCCGTAATGATAGCGCATAACATTCAATCTGTAATGAAACTCGACATATTTGCCTAGCTTGTTTTTTATGTTAACTAGAGAAGAAAAGCGTTTCCGATGGTTCTATTTGCAAGACAGCGTACTGAACCAAACCCCGTAACTTGGTTCGTGGTCGTATCAGGATAGGCATATTCTATCCGCTCGCAAATTAGGGTTGATAGTGTCGAGTTTTAGGGTTCTACGTGTGTGGCCCTGCATTCTGCGACAATGGGATGGTGGCGCAAGAAGGAGACCAAGGAGGACAAGGAGTTCAATGCGATAATGAGGGAGTGGGCGGAGGAGTACAACGCCGCAAACAAGGTAACGCCAGAGGTCTGGAAGAAACGCTGGGAGAGGTACAAGCTGGAATGCAAAGTCAGGCCCGACTACACCAAGTTCCCGCAAGTCGAGGAAGAACTGGAACGCATGAAGGACCCGTTTGCCTACGAGCTGAAGAAGATGAACCCCGAGCAACGCGAGGAAGCGCTCAAACGCAAGGCCGAGTACGAGAAGACGTTCGAATACAAGTTCAACAAGAGGTGCCAAGAACTTCAGGGAAGAGAGGCGGAGGCTGAAAGAGCAAAGAACATGACGCCCGCTCGTAAAGAGGATACCGAGTTCTGGAGGTCGATACCACCATGTCCAAGGAGTCACGGAGGTCCTCCACTTGTGAGGAAGGCGCTCACCCTCGCCGAGGCCAACAATCGGATCTATGACTACTTCAAGCAGCACCTCTTTGGACGCTGGGGTTACCGCCAGCGTCCATACCCTTCGGAGTACCCCATCGACATAGCACAGGCACTCGGGTATAAGTGGCTCGAGAAACGCTTCAAGGACTGTAAGTGTTTTAATAATTGTTTTAGCATTAATAGCTGCATGTTTAATACTTTAATAATGTAGATTGCCCTGCTGGCATTGTACATTATTATAATTCTTTTAATAGTAGAAGTTCCCGTATGAACGCCGGCATTTTTTATCGTTGCGTATACGTGGCATTGTACATTATTATATAGTAGAAGTTCCCATGAACGCCATTTATCATGTATATACAGTTATTTTGCGTGGAGGCGGACCATGGTACTACAAGGATCGTCTCGGTAGAACCAGGGGTCCAATGGAGGTCATAACCATGCAGACGGCATGGTCGGCTGGAATCATCGACAAGAACACCTTCGTTTGGGGAGACGACCTCGACGAATGGGCACCCATCGGCATGATATACGGCCTCGAGTCGGCTATCACTCGACCTGAAGGTAACATTTCGTCCTTTTAGGGTTTAGGGATTAGGGTTTCATAAGCCCTAAAACATCATCTCTGCAGTGAAGCTTGCGACTGCATGCATGGAGTTCATCACCAAGGTTTCCAAGGGAGTTCCTCTCATGACTCCGAAGAAGGGCCATGAGCCGAAGAGCCTTCAGCAGCTTCAAAAGGAGGCCATCGAAGATCGGGACCGGGACAGGGCCGTCCTCCGACTCAACGGAGGCATTTGGCCGGGTGAACGCGAGCCGAGCCATGCGATGTTCCTATGGGCTCGGGGCTCGCAGCTTTCAGACGTTCTCGATAAACACTCGGTTCATATGCCGGATAAGTTCATCTCGTATGAGCAAAGGTACATTTCGTCTGTCGTTCAGGGTTAGGGTTTGTGTTTAGGTCTTGTAGACCATGGTATGTTGTTCAGGGTTTAGGTTATAGGGTTAGGGTTTATGTTTAGGGTTTCTGTGCTATGTTATATTTGTGTCTGCTTTATCGTGTTCGTTTATTGTTTGTATGGATGTTTGAATACTGAGGTATGTTTGTTGTTGAGGGTTTAGGTTTTAGGGTTAGGGTTTATGTGTTGTCCGCTTATCGTCTCTTTTATTGTTTGAGTTTCATTCATGTTCAGACTGTTAATTGTCCGCTCTATATATGACACATTGCATCAATATATTGTCCGTATGTCGTCTACCGTATATGTGCTTGAGTTCTGAGGTGAGCATTTCAGGAAGAAGCTCATGAAGATATGCCCAGCTTTGAGGCCCAAGGATTTCTTCAGGATCGAGCAAATCATGGACGCCCTCACTTACCAGGGGCTGTGGTACCGCGAACGACTTGGGACGTTCACCACGAAACCTGATTTCGAGAAGGAATGGTTCAAGGATATGAAGGCAGGTTTTCTTGGACTTTTTCGATAATGCTTTTCATGGTTTTTCCTCAGGAAGAATACGAAGATTCCGTTGAGGAGATTGAGCATTTCTTCAAGTGCATTGAGGGTGCTCCCAACGTGAAGTTCCCGAGAAACCCTGGGGAGAGGCTGATGGTAACATTCAAGGAAGAGAGGTAAACCATTGGTTCGACCATGGTCACTATGGTTTTTTCTTACATTTTTTATTTTATTTTTGCTGGCAGTAATAAACTCCAAGATTGAAATTTCAGTGGACAACAAGCTGGAAATACAAACAAGCATTGTTTTTATTGTGCGTTGCATTGTCCCTCTTTGAGTGTGGACAAAGAACTCTCATTTTGAATTTGAATTTGGGATTCGCGGCACTGGTGCCACGTGGTACCATCGCCGCTGTTGACTTCTGCTCGATCGTGGCCGTGGGATTCAGGTTGCGGACGGTGGAGATGCTTTCCGAGATTTCTTCGTAAGTGATCATAGTTACTTGCTCTTCTGGGACTGAGGCGGCGGCGGCGGCGGCGGCGGCGGCGGTGGTAATGGTTCGCCTTAGAGCGATTCTTGTGGTACTATTCTGATTTTTATCGCACGAGGAATTTGGGGGCAGAAAGAAGTGGAGTATAAGTGTCGTCATTTGTATGTATGGAGCACAGTCTTGATGGTAGTAACTCACAGAAACGCGGGCTTGTTCAGGAAAATGCATCTTGTTCGTCGGAAGGTAAAGATCGTTTGCATCGTTTTTTGTGGTTTTAGAGAGAATTAAGAGTTTCCCCAGGTACAAGCGATAAGTCTGTTGCCAAAGTAGTTGATCGATCGGATGAAGACGGAGACGTTTCTTCAGAGAAAAGCAAGGTCGAGCATAAGCGATCCGCACAGGTATGTATTTGTTGTGTTTGAGAGATTGACAAATACGATACGTATGTATTTTAGGGTCACGAGTACGCCTTTACCAAGGCTCCGCCGCCGATCAAGACTCGTAGGGAGCATTCTCACACTGCTTCTCCTCCCGACTTGTCACCGCCACCTTCGCCCAAGCGCATGAGGGAACTTGAGAGGAAGGAAGGTGCGTTTAATAGCGTCGTTGTGCCAAGGCAGAAATTGCAAGAGCAGAATTCCTGACCCCACGGCACCGCTTCAAAATGTAGTTCCATGCTGTTACATGGTTAGTATTATCGGTTGACTGTTTTAATATCCGTATATGTATTTTTCTATGATAATCAAAAGAACGTTCATAATTCATGACCCGACGTTAAAACGTACCGCCTACAAAGTCTCCACAATATCCACATGGTTTCAGCTCACCTATGGTCACACCCCTTGAATTATATACATTATGTGACTTCAATGCGAGGTTTAGAGGTTGGTGGTGTCGTTGATCGCAGAGGATAACCTTGTGTAAAGTCTTCATGTATCTTCGGCACACAACTTCAAATGGGTGATACACATGAACACGTCCCTCAGCATTTCATCGAAGGCTTTCTTGGCTCCTCGCATATGCCCGTGCTCGGCCTCTTCAACTTGGTCATTCAATTCATAGCTCAGGATCACCCTGCGTCAGCCAGCATTATGTTGGAAAGGATCATGTCCGGGACGAACTCGTATACATGAGAGGGTGTTGAACTTTCTTCTTCAGAACTGGAGAGAAAACAGCATGAAAATTTCATCAGTGTTTCTTCATTTTCTCAGCAGCTATTCTTGCGAATCCTGGAAAACACAAGGAGAAGCAAATGAGAGATGGAGTCAGCAATGACCATGTTTAGTTGACCAGAACAACCCATTGGGAAGGTTGGCCCTGTTAAACTAATTGATTTGCCACACAGACACAAAACCACGGCTGTGCAGTACCAAGTAATTTTAAAATACCGCAAAAGCACGAATTTTATGTGCATGTCCGGAGTTCAAGAAGAGATTCTTCGCTATTTTTTTATTCATTTGTGTTCATCAACCCAAGCTTAAAGCCTGCATAACAGACCGGCGTAAGGTTTGCACTCTTGCTCGTGAAAGAATTTCAACAAAATATATTTGTTTTTTCGAATAAAATACTGGAATGCTTGATTTTTTCGGATTAATTTCGTGCCTTTCCTGATTACGTTGGTGCAATGAGATTCCTTCTGTCCAAGAGGGTTTTCGGCTCTTCCCCCCGATCCTTACTACTACGATAGATGTCAGCCATGAGCACGTAAGGTGTTCCGCTCATTTTCATATTTCGCAAAGCCTGGAAAGCCTCTTTTCCTATCTCCACATTCTTCCATTTGCGACAAGCACCCAACAGCGTAACCCACGTCACCTCATCAGGACTGCATGGCATTTTTCGTATCATTAAAATGGCCTTGGTTAACTGGTTGGCCCGCCCAAGGGCGTCAACCATGCAGTTGTAATGCTTAACTGTGGGACTAACTCCGTAATGCACAGTCATTGCATCAAAAATCTCTTCTGCCTTTTCAACAAGGCCTGCATGACTACAACACAGCAGAAGACACAAGAAAGTAACAGCATTCGGTCGAAAACCCTCGTCCTTCATAGCTTCAAAAGCATCGAAAGCAGAAGCACAGTCGGTAAATCTACCATAACCTGCCAATAGTGCAGTCCAAGTTTCAACAGTTCTCACCTGCGAATGTAAGTCAAATACTTCACGAGCTTCAACCATGCTTCCACACTTCGCATAGAGGTCTACCAAACATGTTACAATTGGATTGGGGTATATACTTATCTCTGAGTGGACCTTCCTTCCAAGCGTCAAAGCCCCAACAAGACCACAAGCCTTCAAAACGGCAATATATGTTACATGATCAGGCACACATCCAGCTTTTTTCATGTTGGAAAATAAATCCAAAGCCTCATTACCGTGACCATTATCCACATAACATAAGAGCATATTAGTCCACGACACAACGTCAGGACGCTTGATGCTTTCAAATACACTTCGAGCTTCAGCCGTACTACCACAGCTCGAATACATCTCTATCAGAGTGCTCTGTACAGTGTAGTCCAGGTGGTTACCAATTTCCATATGTATTTCTCTGCCTCGTTTCAGACAGTCCCTCCTTCCACTACCATCTTCCTTCATTGCTATAGACGTGCAAGCCTTAAGAGCAGCAACGTACGTCCCGGAATCCATCACACAGCCTTTCTCCTTCATTCTTAAGAACAGCTCCAAAGAAATGGTGGCTTCCCCATTTTCTGCATACCCAAGCAGCAAAGAGTTCCATGACACAACGTCAGCCTGCTGCATACCATCGAAGACAGCCCTAGCGTCCACCATGCAACCATATTTAGAGTACATGTCTATGAGCGTGTTCTGGAGATAAATGTTCAAGTGGTTACCGATCTCTGATTGTATTTTCCTTCCAAGTTCCAAGCAGCTTCTGTTTCCATTTGTTGCTAAATACGTACAAGCCTTGAGAGCAGATACGTACGTAAAAGAATCGGGCAAATACCCACGGGCTTTCATTCTTGAAAACAATTTAAGGGCAAGATGTGCGTCTCCATTTTCCACACACCCAAGCAAGAGGTTATTCCAATGCACTGTATTGGGCCTTCGCATACTATCGAACAACTCACAAGCGTCAACCATGCTGCCGCATCTGTGATACATAATTATGAGTGCACTTACAACGTAGATGTCTGAGTTTAAATGAGATTCTATTGCATTTGCATGGTTACTTCTTGCCCATTGTATGTCACAACAAGACTTCACGTCGGTTAGAAGGTCTTGCCTCTTATTTTCTCGGTCTTGCTTGGCCTTGGCTAAAACATTGGCTTGTCTAACGTTGGGCTTCACAAATTCAGCTTGCAATTGTGTTGTCATTGTATCGCTTTCATAAACGTGATGTATTTTACAGATTAGTTTAAGCCCCTAGACTTTTGAAATTTTAATTTTTCGTTCAATATTCAACCAGGTTTTGATATGTCGCAGTTCAGCTTGTTTGATCCATCAAATTGAATAGAATGAATTGAGTTTCTGGCCGAATTTGCTCGTGTTGAAGAGATCACTCATAAGCATCGCTCGATGGCCCAACATAGATATCGAGAAGCAGCTCAAAGCAAAAGATAAAGATGGTAGGATTATCACAGAAACAGAAGAAGATAGCTTTGAAAGACATAGGTTAAAGCATCTTTTATTTCATCACGATGCTCACGGCTTACCAGTTCGGAGGACCTCAGAAAAGTGAATTTTTGTTTATAAGCAGCTGATGAACTGGCTGGATCCTTGAAGACAATCTCCATGTGGAAAATTAAGGTCCTCGCAGACAACAGCGGGTAACGGGTTTACCTTTGAACTCGGTGCAGAACCAACTTTTGCCCTCTTAGATGGAGGTGTTCATCCACAAAACATTCGTTAAGCTGATGCTTCTTTGTGCGAGGAAGCAGCTTATGATAGCTAAACTCCTGTTCAAGAGCAGCAATTTGAACAGTCGGATGTTCACTTGTTTGAGGAATCATATTTATACCGACGTGAATATTATGTATCTGGCCTATTAGCTCAGCTGGTTAGAGCGTCGTGCTAATAACGCGAAGGTCGCAGGTTCGAGACCTGCATGGGCCAATTTCATAAATTTTACAATATTGTAGATCATTTCTTTGTCTTGGTTTCCCATTTTTCCAGGATGGGTCCATGTTGTGTGTGGACTATGATCATGAGGTCTAAGTCGAGGTTTTATTGAAAAGTAAGGGTAAAAGACCAACCACCATTGCTATTCCTATATACATCATTTCTATACATCACCTCAACCAAAATTCTACAGACTCCTTCCCCACATTCCCAAGCTTCCAAGGATTTTAATGTAACGACTATAAAGCGGAGCATCCACTTGTTTTGAATTTTTGTGTGCTTGCTACCTGATGAAAGTGGCTATGTAAAATCAAATGAACTGTGTGGGTGGAGGCCACCGGGATAGCCCGGTAGCATCAGCCCGAAGCAGCAAAGCAACTGTCGCCCCTCGGCCTTGTCTCGCGACGAAAATTTGACAAATCGTATGTATGCAATGCAGATGTGGTGTGGTGGTTCGTCGCTGTGAACGCTCACCTTTGGCGATCTCCATCGATTCATCCTCAATTTGCAACCAATTTTTTTTAAACAAAAATTTATGTATAAAGATTTTATGTCCTTACTTATTACAGACAAAGTATATTATATATAGAAGTGGTATTGGATTTTACTTACTTATAATTTGGATAATTTGGATCAGTTGCAGTTTACACTTCCTTTATCATAACTGGTTTCCAATAATTGCATTGTTAAACCGAAGAACCGTCTTTGACGAGCTCTACAACACCTACCGTGAGTGCTCCCGCAGTGATCGCCTTTGAAAACCTTAATCCTGAGGTCAAGCCACAAGCTAATCAAGTAAAATTTGCTGCTTTTGAATGGGTGATTTTGAAGCATTTGGCGACTAGATTGTGAAATTGCTACTGTAGATACTACAAGAACCCTAACAACAATTAACAACGAAGAGGTTTTAATAACCTAATGCATCACTTATATTCACTTTAATGTAGCAACTTCAGTTTGGGAGTTGGGCCAGTCAACTCCACAATACATGGATGATTCTTGGCACGTTCATAAAGCTGCCAGAATGACCGATCCCGACTCCCATCGTTACAAAGGTAGCTCAACAAGTTTATGCTGGTTGACCACTTCACTATATAGTAAAAAAAAAACTATGCATATATATGGATTGCTAAAGCAAGATGTTTAACATATATTCTACTCTTAGGTGTTTTTTCCAATTCGATGTGACTGTCCGACGTGGCTGGATCCAGGCCATTAGAAAAGTGGATATTCCTAGAGCATATACATTTTCAACCACCGATCGGGCATAACCTCTAGAATATTCAAAGAAAACCCCTATATAGATAGGATTGTGACTAAATTTCAATGGAACAAGCGACGTGCTGGATGAAATCCTTGTCCGAGTACCTCTTCCCGGAATGCTACAGAGTGTCCCTCTGGTGTGCAAGAAGTGGAGTCAAAGCACCAGGTGCCCATCCTTCATCCGAGCCTATCAGCTTCACCATGGTAGTGGATTATCACAGGAACTATACATGAGTCATCGATGCTGCTCTACCTCTTCAATATAAGGTCCAGCAACAGCTGGTACAAGCTCCGTTTATTAGATGGACCTTGGGGACTCCCTGGGTATTATCAATACTTCCGCTTTGGTGCTTGCCATTTCATTGGGTTAGTGAAGGCCGGAATTTGTTTTGTGGGTAACCCTCTCACGAACCAGTGGCACCATGTAAAGTTGCCTCTCATGAGGATTTCTGGCCCCTTTCTGGTGCCCAAGAACGACTCTCTATGCGACTATTACTTGATGGCTATAGGTGGCAACTACGGGCATAGTTACGAACCCGGCCGGGATCCCGACCGGG
>LDJE01062373.1:0-13215 GCA_001021135.1 Selaginella kraussiana
ATGAGCAGCCATGGAAATGTGTCAACCTTGGACCTGATGAAACCCTAGATGAGCTCATGGACAAAGGCATTGGCCAGGAGGTATGTTCACCAGGATCCAGGGTTTGTGAGAAAACAAAAGTGCAGTACCAAAACCCTCAGGCCAGTGGTTCCCATTTTTCAAGAGGACCGGGAGGTATTGGAGAAGTACAAGCAGCTCCAGGGTCAGTGCGAGAAGCCCAGCTTTGGTCTTGCTCTTGCAGCCCTCAAAGTGTGCAGAAAAACGAGGGATTTGCAAATGGGACGAAAGATACACAAGGACCTGGAGGAGACTGGAAACTGTTACAATGCGTTTGTGGGAAGCACCTTGGTGTCTATGTACGCCAAATGCGGTTGTATGATAGATGCATACGGTGTATTTCAGAGCGTACAGGAGCAGGATGCGGTCTTGTGGAACTGCATGATTATGGGATATGCGGAAAATGGGCAGGGAGAAACGGCCCTGGAACTGTTCGTTAGGATGCGAGACCAGGGCTTCAAACAAGAGAGAGTAGCGTTCCTGGGGGCGCTCAGGGCTTGCACAAGCTTGGGAGAGAAGGAAAAGATGGAGCTCGTGCAAGGAAGACGGGTGAAGCGAAGGTGTTTGGAGTTGGGAAAGGCTTTGCACGCACAAGCAGCGGCCTACGGATGCCTTGACCTGGTCGTGGAAAATACGCTCGTTGACCTGTACGGAAAGTGCGGCTCCATGGTAGACGCCCGGCAGGTTTTTGATATCATGCCGGAAAAGAACGTTGTTTCGTGGAACTGCATTATCATGGGTTATGCGGACAATGGGCAAAGCGGTGAAGCTCTGGAACTGTTTTCGCGATTGAGGGATGAGGACGGTATTGCTCCTGATCGCGTGACCACACTTGCTGCTCTGAAGGCTTGCGCTGCTTTAGTTGATACCCAAGAGAGCGATCCTCTGGTACGAGAAAAATGCCTCGAAAAATGCAGGGACATTAATTACCAGGTCCCGAGAAGTGGTAACGAGATTGACTTGTTTGTAGCAAGCAGCCTCCTCAACCTTTATGCCAAGTGTGGGGGCCTGGCAGAGGCGGCAAGGATATTCGAGGAGATGAAGCACCGCGACGTGGTTTCGTGGAATTGTTTCATCAGTGGATGTGCTCAGAGTGGTGAGGCGGAACAGGCTTTACAGCTTTACCAGCGGATGCAAGACGAAGGCTGTGTCCCAAACTCGTGCACCTTTCTTGGCTCTCTCAAGGCCTGTGTGAGCCTTGCTGAAAGAGAGGAAGGGCAGCTTGTGAACGGGAAACTAATTAAAGTTGTAAGCCTGAGCAAGGGGAAGGCTGTTCACGTGAGAGCCGCGGGTAGTTTTCACGACGTGATGGTTGCAAACGCCGTGATGGACATGTACGCCAAGTGTGGGAGCATGACCGAGGCGGCCCTAGTGTTCAAGGAAATGCCTTGCCGGGACGTTGTTTCGTGGACGACGATGATTCAGGGGTATGCGGAGAATGGGGAAGTGGATGAGGCGCTGAAACTCTACAGGAGGTTTGTTGGAGGTGAAGGAGGATTTAAGCCGGACGCCATCACATTTGTGGCTGCCCTAAAAGCTTGCATTACCTTGGCTGAACGCGAGGAAGGCAGGCTTGTTGAGAGGAAGGTTGTAAAACTGGAGTCCCTTCAGATAGGAAAACATGTACATAATGAGGCGTCGAGGTTCCTGGATAATGGATTTCCGGGGTTTTTGAGTAATGCCTTGGTCGATGTTTATTGTAAGTGCGGTAGTACTAGTGAAGCACGCAGAGTTTTTGACAAAATGTCTGGGCATGATGTTGCATCCTGGACTTTACTTATACAGGGATACACAGAGAACGACGAAGGAGAAGAAGCCTTGCAACTGTATTCGCAAATGCAGAGACAAGGCGTGACCCCCAGTATGCAGACTTACATTGCTGCAATGAAGGCGTGCGGCAGCGTTGCAAATCTTGATGCCGGAATGCAGATACACAGCGATGCCATGAATGCCGGGTTTGAAGGCAATGCCATTTTCGCAACTTCGCTGGTAGATTGCTATGCCAAATGTGGAAGCATGGCTGAAGCTGAGAAATGTTTTGACGCCATTGCTAGCAGAGATGTCGCTTGCTGGAATGCGCTGTTGGCTGGGTACAGCCGACAGGGCGACATGGAACATACGGTCGAGGTATTTCAGAGCATGCTCGGTCAACGTATGCGACCCAACGACATTACCTTCCTCTCCATTCTCACTGCATGCAGTCATGCCGGCCACGTTGACCAAGGCAAGCGATACTTCGTGTCGATGACAAGCGAGTATGGCATTCCGCCCAGGATTGAGCACTTCAACTGCATGGTGGATTTGCTTGGTCGTGGGAACCGGCTCGAGGAAGCTGAAGAGCTGCTCCGAAGCATGCCTTTTGAAGCCAGTAACGTAACCTGGAGATCCTTGTTGGCTGCTGCCAGGAAATGGAAGAACGTAGCCGTGGGAGAGCGGGCATTCGGGGCACTTCTCAAGTCTAGCGAGAGGAGTAATGCGGCTATTTACGGTCAAATGGCTAGCATTTATGCCAGCGTCGGCATGCTGGCAAAGGCCGAAAGAATTCGTGCCTTGAGGAGAATGGAGGCTGGCATCACCAAGAAACCTGGCCAGAGTTGGTGGATTGACCGCCAAGGGGGTCTACACTCTTTTGCAGCTGTACCTGCTGGGATTGCCTTGAAACAACGATTAATAACAACCTGACGACGAGCAATTTGAGTGGAACACATTGCTCTGAGTTTTCTGTCTCAATGCCCAAGTATTTGGTGACTTCTCTTGTATTTACCGAGTTTTGCTAACCTTGGTACGAATTGGTACTCATACCGCAACTTATTGCTTACCTCTTTTGGTACACCGCCACATTGAGCGTCACAGCAACGTCACACTGTCACGAAAAAATGTGCCAAATCAGCCACTGTCACGAGTTTGACGGTGCATTGGCATTAGAATAATTTTTTTATATTTCTCAATTATTAAATCATAAATTAAGGATAGTTTACCGCCAAAACCCTAAAACTTAAGATTCGCGCTAAATTTTAACCGAATGACCGGCTCATGACCTTTAATGCCGGTCGTGACGGAACGCTGCAGCGTTTTTCGCCACATCAGCATTGAAGTTGTGCCACAGCGATTCGCCGTCACGACGTTTATTCCAACGTGGCACGCTTAAAACACGCACCCACGACGGCGTCACAAAATGACGCTCAATGTGAACCCACCCAAGGCATCCGGAACACCAAACTTGTCCAGCCGTCCTGCCATTTATAGTTTATTTTATTGAAAAACTTTGTTTCTCAATGAAATCTTTGTCTGTCTTTTTGTTTGTTTGGAGCGTGCTCTATGGTTGGAGGTTGGAGGTTGGAGGTTGGATGAATTAAATAAAAGTTACTGAAATCCTAGCATATTGTTGCACATTAATTAACCAAAAGAATTCACCTTTATAGCCAACAGTTTCTGCTATAGAGGTTCTCTCAATAATTCACTTCCATCTTATTCCATTCTTGCATCACTCACGTAGTTCAGATATGAGGCACGGCATCGGCATGATGACCACATCGGAATGGCAAGGACAAATGGATCAGAGCATAGCATGGATGGCAACAAGTAACTCTCAGCTTGTTGCTTATGGAAGTTCAGCGTCTATCGAGCATGTGGGGACTCTAGTGTTTCTGAAAACGCCGGAGATGGATCGTATGGAACTGGAAAGCTGGTTCGCTTGACGCTTGAAGATCTTGGCATGGAACCTATGCTGTCCATAGAAAGCATGTACTGAGATGCGTTGTTCTCAATGATAAGAGCATCGTCCAGCTCTTGAACTACGGCTGCCATTTCTGGCCTCCGTGTTGCACCTGGTGACACACATGTGATAGCAACTTCCACAACTCTCCACATCGCTTCTGGTGTGTAGCTTGTGCTAATAACAGGGTCAACTATTGCTTGGATATTTGTATCATCGATATATGATCGCACCTGCAATACCCCAATTCATACGAAACAAAATGAAGCCGTGTTTCACTTACCCAATCAATAAGGCTAGCCTCAGAACGAGGCCTGCTTAAGTTCAAAGGCTCACGGCCACATATGATCTCCAAAAGTACAACCCCGAAACTAAAGACGTCACTCTTCGTGGTAAGCTTTTGTGTCATGTAATATCTGCATACAACTAGAGTTGTGGAAAGTTGTTGGAATATATATCACTTACTCTGGATCCAAGTAGCCTGTGGTTCCTCTAACTTCTACCGAAACAAGGCTGTCGTCTTCTTGAGGAGCGAACTTCGAGAACCCAAAGTCTGCAACTTTGGCCATCATGCTATCATCTAGAAGTATGTTGCTAGACTTGACATCTCTATGAATAATTGGGCGTTCTCTTGTGTGAAGGAAATGTAAGCCTAAGTACAGGATATATAATCACAAACATGCCACAAGAAAGCATGCATTACCTCTGGCAGCTCCAACGGCTATGGAGAGCCTTGTTATCCAATCTAAAGGTTTTCTTGCAGAACCTTCTCCTGGAAAATTTTATGAACGTGAGGTTGACAAGCCGAACTATAAATCTCACCATACAATCGGTCTTGCAAAGAGCCATTAGCCATGAATGGATAGACAAGCATCTGCCGCTTCTCATACTCTGCTTTCCCTTGTTCTGTCCAGTAGCCAAGAAGCGGGACTAAATTCTCATGTCTTATTTGTGAAAGAAATGAGACCTGAGAGAGACATTCTTATTGTATTATTACTCAACCGTATGACCCATACCTCGGCATTAAACTCGCGGGAGCCTTGAGCCGAAGAAGTGGATCGAACTTTTATTGCCACCTCTTGGTTACTAGGTAAGAAACCACGGTAGACATGACCAAAACCACCTTCGCCTATCCTGCTTTCCAGTGCTTGTTCCAGCTCTCTGAATGAGTACTGCCTTACTTCTATAGGTCTTATGTCTTGGACAATGTTGGCAGTGTCTGAACAAACCAAAGTCACATGAAGTGAGTGCATCAGATTAATGCAGAGCATACACTTGGGCCCTGTTGTCTGTTCTTCAGATGGAGGTCTTGACCTTGAGCACCACGACCAAGTGTTGAAACACATAGTTGTGCTAATTCAAACCTGTGTGGATGAATTAAGATATGAACCTCAATAATAAGGCAATAAGTTACGAGATTCAAAGTTGAAATGCTCGGTTCCCAGATTATTGGTTCCTGCACGGCAGAAATGGTTTCAGATCATGAAGATAAGAGATCTTATTACCACGTTAGCAAAGCTTTTGACAAATCCTTAAAAGTGAGGAACAACTCTCAAGTCAAAGGATCATCCCGTGAAGGATCGCAATGTGAAAGCAGGTTTCGGTTTTCTTTGTCGACTGTTCCAGACAGCCTTGCAAAACGCGCTCGGGACAAGTCAGGAAAGAGCTGTAGTGTGACGGAAAACTTTCATCACCTTCTGAAAACGCTGCTGCTTAAGCGCCGGCGTAATGGATCATGACTTGATCGCCATAGCTGCTGCTGCCCCCTTTCTTGCATCTATGAAATGGGTCAAAAGAACTCATCTTGTTCGAATGAACATGAATTGCTCAAATAAACAAATACAAATTTGTCAACCACCATAGATTCCTCTCATTTTGTCTCCTTGAATTGGCAATGGCATCGTGGTGAGAAAAGGGAAACGATCACTACATTCCCTCATCACACGCCTCAGGAGGTACTTCACCATCTTCAAGGGTAACACAACTTGGAAGGTCTGCTTCTGGGGTCAGGCCGCTTAAGGGACGAAGTCCGGAAGTTTGGCACCCATGGGTGAAAAACCACCGAAAATGCTGGATGCCCGGCAGGTCGTGAAACGACCAAAGAAAAAACCGTAGCCGAGCATTGACACACTAACCAATGAAGTTATGCCTGGTATAGCTATAGCTATAGAAAGCAGGCATAACTTCATTGGTTAGTGTGTCAATGCTCGGCTACGGTTTTTTCTTTGGTCGTTCCACTTATCTATAGCTATACCGTGTCGGTTGAAGCAGCTATGCCAAAGCAGCACGAGATGATGCTGTCACCATCGGGTTAAGGAGGATCGGGGTGAGGATTAGGCTTTGAATCGGGCCGTCTTCCATCCATTGCTGAAAGGTGGTGCTGTAGTACTTTTGACAGAGCTCGAGGCATCAGTAGGAGCAGAATGAACCGCCCTACTGAAGAAACAGGTATCCCAACAGCAGGAAACTCTAGTGAAGCATCTGAAGGCTTTGCGGCACTCGTGAGCATAACCAAGAAACTGCATCCCTTTTCGGCGAAACCGGCTTGAATCGACAAAAGGGCATGAGAGAAGCTGAAGCACCAATCACGGGACCTCTACCCACTGAGAACTTAAACCGGACCACTTGTCTCCAATGCAGATCGTGTTTTCTACAAACTACTGAAGAGCAGGATATAGGATTCTTTCTTCTCCAACAACAAGATTTTAGCCGTATGCACATAGTGTTAAACATAGAGAAGATCTGGAGAGAGGCATGGAAGCTATACCCAAGAAGAATGACTTGAAAGACACCCATTTGAACTAGCCATTTGAAGACCTGACCAATCCACTTTTAAAATACATTCATGTGCCAGTGAAAAACCTTATCTCCCGTGTGTCTTGCATAATAAGGCTAGTGATTTTTTACGAGAACACCATGGTATGGACATTATCCCCTTGTGACAAGCTTTTGCCATTCGCTACTATTTGACTTATGCAAAAGGGCAGCTTCTCTGGTGTAGCTTTGTACTAAATCATTCTGTTACTATGGTATCGAACGCTCATTCGCATATTCTACTTACAACGGACGGCAACGATGCGCTTTTTTTTTTCCAATTCAAACGGCCGAATGTGACTGTCCAACGTGAAAAAGGGGATATTCCTAGAGCATATACATATCAGAAAAAAAAAGGGGATATTCCTAGAGCATATATCAACCATGAATATTCTAAAAAGCCCCATAAGGTGATCCAAAAATATGTAGGGTAGATAGATAGGTCATAATGATGAACCCTGACTCTGACTGAGCTGAATGCAGAATAGTGGGTAGCATACTTAGCCAGCAACTTGTGCACAAGGTTAAGAAAACATATGACCCTGATAAAAAGATGGTGTTCTCTCCTTTGGGATCATATGTCCTGGTAAATGTACTGTGTCATTGAGTGCAAACAATGTCCTGAGTGCATGGTAAAATTCTAGGTCAAACCATCTGAGCTGCCTAATGGCATTTTCTAGCTCACTATCCATTTGTAAAAGATCCTGCTGAGCCTGGCGACATTGAAAAATAACCGACCTCGCAGTCTCGATACTGCCGTCCAAGAACATTGAAGCAACATATCGGGGCAGAACAAACTCAGAGCTGGTGGGTTTGCCACATGTTGCATATTCTCATGATGAAACTTTGCCGTCAGTGTGAAATATCACACTGCATAACACTTTGCCCGTTGTGTGCATTTCGCGTGGAGATTTAGGGCACCTCCCCGAGTTGTGTGAACCACGGTTGAGTGGCCATAACGAATAGGACACTACCAAAGTTGTTTAACAATATTCGAATTCTACTTACAGCGGACGGGTATCCGGTGGGGTAATGTATGGTCACAATTTCTCCCAAACGTACACCTAAGTGATTGAAACTTTTGTCAGTTTTTTTTTTATGTAAGGCTTCAAAGCCTTCAAAGCTTCTCGGAGAAGATGATTAGCCAGTGTTATGAAGCTTTTTGAGGTCACTCAAAGAAGGCCTTGGCTTCTGTAGCGGATCCTCTAATTCATTGTGTGACAGCCGCCAGATGTCATGCTATATGTAAGCACAGACCTTGTGGCTTGTATATTTATGCAGATTTATATTTACTTTCTTCATATATAGTGGCAAGCATTTGCCAGACTTACTCTCCAGCTGAGAAAGCCTCGGCAGGGAAGATTTTGGTGACTCCGGCAAAGCTTTTGAAGTGGACATTGCCAGTTCCGTCATCTGGAACGAAAATTTCGCTCACTGGAGCCCAGATAATGAGCTCCTTGGCCTTGACACCATGCAGCTTGGTGATCTTCTTGACGCTAAGGTAGCCATTGATCTCAGTGGCATAGCTCACCAGTTTCTTGATCTTTTTGAACTGGTGCTCCAGCTTCTTCGCCTGGGTGATCCATAAGAACCCCGTTGCCTTAACGTAGCCACCTTCAACGACATTTTCCAAAGGCAATAGTCCCAAAGGGAGCTGAAACTCCTCAAACAGAGTCACGGCCTGCTTAAGAGCTTCAGGACCGGTCCACACCACTGCGTCCTTCTTAAGATCGTCCTTCTTCGTGGAAGCCATGACAAGTGCCTGCATGCACACAGAAAAGGTTGAACGCAAAGTAGGAAATATGTCGGATGCAACCTCAAAATGACTTTTTTCGGTGCGGTGCCTAGAGAAGAAATGAAATACCTCGAAATTATGAAGGCAACCAGACGCGGTAAAAGACAAACTGGAAAGCCTTGGAGAAGCAGCCGATTAGCAATTAGCTGCCTGTCCTCTTGCAAGCTCAAGAATGTGCTCAGCGTGCGGACCAGAAAGTTATGCTTTCTGCGAGTAATGTTGATGCTGTTGGCCTTGTGAGCACCGTCTCTGAAATACGGCAAAACGCCACAGTTCTATGTACAGTCACCGTATTTCCAGAGACATCTGGCAGTTTCTTTGTTGCATCAGCCGAGTGCATTGGTAGCACAGTTAGACTTCTCGGCCCAGCTTGTCCTTTAGCTATGTTTTCTTTCGTTACGACGTCTAAAAGAACAAGAGCCATCTGTCAATCTCGCGTACTAAAAGTATAGTAGCCAAATTCGTAAGAGCATACTGAACACATAACTCTCAGTCTGAATAACGCAGATTTTTCGAGGTAAGATACACAGAGGTTTAGTCACATATACTACGAGAGGTTTGAGTTGTTCTACAAAATGTTGCAGCAAGGACTCATCTTGGTGTTCCTTGTTATGCTATCTTCAGCTTTTGATCCAGGTGAAAGGGATGCCCTGCTAGCTTTCATAAAGGGTGCAGACCCACAGAACATAGTCATCCCAACTTGGACCAACACCGATCCTTGCAAGTGGCCAGGCCTAGGATGTAATAATACCGCAACCCCAGGGCGGGTAACAAATCTTTCGATAGAAAAAAAGAACCTTTCGGGGAGTGTTCAAGAAGGCACATTGAGCAAACTACCTGAGCTAAGGGTCATGAGCTTGTCTGATAACGCACTGGTGGGTCCGATCCCGGCCGATCTTTCCAAGTGCTCCAACTTGAAGAAGCTCTACCTTGCAAATAACAAGTTTACTGGACGCATTCCAGAGTCATTTCAGGAGTTGAAACGGCTGGATAGGATCACCCTGAGCAACAACCTGTTGGATGGAATCATACCGGCTCAAATGGGCAGAAATCAACAAAAGATATTAACACTGTTGCTTGATCACAACTATCTGACAGGCACCATTCCGGACTTGAAGTTGCCAAATCTACAGAACTTCAGTGTTTCTTTCAACAAACTCAGCGGCCGGATCCCTCAGTCTCTTGAAAAAATGGGTGCTTCTGCATTTGCTGGAAACGTTGATCTCTGTGGAGAACCCCTTAACAAGGTATGTCCCAAGAAGAAAATGACTGGAATAATCGTGGCCATCATTGCCATATGTGCCGGAATAGCCGTGCTTTTCGTAGCAGCAGTCATTTATCAATGCAGAAAGACGGAAGATGTATTTGCAGGAGAAAAAACACCTGCAAAAAAGGTTGAAGACTCCGAGCTACATAGTGTTGATATTGACAGCATTTCAAGGCAGTTTCATGAAGCGACACCAGAGACCGAAGCTGGAACACTCTTCTTCACTGACGAGAAGTACCGACAATTCGACTTGAAGGACTTACTCCGAGCCTCTGCAGAGTTACTGGGTAAAGGAAGTGGTGGAACTACATACAAGGCTGCTATAGGCGAGGGCACGGTTGTAGCTGTGAAGAGGCTCATTGACAGGAGTTTAACCGAGAAAAAGGACTTCGAGCAACAAATGGAGGCCATTGGGAAAATTAAGCATGGCCACCTTTTACCCTTGATGGCGTATTACTACTACGCTAAGGAAGAGAAACTGCTCGTCTATGACTATCTTCCTAACAGAAATCTTTACACCCGCCTACATGGTACGTAACTAAAAAGATATTGCATTGAATTAACACATTTTATACATTATTACAGGAAACAGATCGGCAGCCAACCGTGTGCCGCTAAGCTGGTTTGAGAGGTTGAGGATTGCTCATGGCGTTGCGAAAGGACTCACTTTTCTGCATGAAGAGTTTCAGAGGCTTGCTCATGGCAATATCAAGTCTACAAACATCATTTTCGACGCTTCTAACCAACCTTGCATAGCGGACTTTGGCCTTTTTCCTTTCACGGTTGCCACCCAACTTGCTCAGCAGAATGGATATGCAGCACCAGAGCTCATTACTTCCAGAAAGGCTTCTCAGAAAAGCGATGTCTACAGCTTTGGTGTGGTTTTACTCGAGCTCCTCACTGGACGGCTAGCAGCAGCTCAAGGTAGCAAAATCGACCTTCCAAGATGGGTGAACTCGGTGGTCCGGGAGGAGTGGACGGCTGAAGTTTTCGACTGTGAACTTGTCAGAAACGTTGAGGAAGAAATGGTTTATCTGCTCAGGATTGCAATGGACTGTGTCTCCCCGGCTCCAGACCAGCGTCCCAAGATGTCTCAAGTAGTGAAAATGATCGAAGACATTATTGACGCTCGAGGAACTCCAAGTAATTCCTTCTCTTCCGAGCTTCCATCAGCCTCCATTCAAGCAGTCAATCTTGATAAGTCAACCTCGACAACGGAGGAAGAATCATCCGAATTCAAAGGCTAAACCATCAGCATTCATTTTGCTTACAACAGCACAAATAAACAACGGCTCAACTTTTAGTTAAGCTCTCAAATCCCATTCAGCCGCCAAACCATCTTTTCTTTATATCATGGTGCTGGAGATGAACGAGACACACTCAGGACATCCTCATCTCATGTAGATTATTGTAAGCTTGTTGTTGGAAAGCATGACTTCGATATCGAAGTCATGCTTGATAAGGAAACAGGCGATTAATTTACAGCAAAACAGCTGATTTCTAGAAATAAGCATGCTTGGTGCGTCAACAAACAAGCGCTTTATGTAAGTAGAGAATCTCTAGACTGTTCCTCGAAATCATTGAGAGAAAAGTGCCGGGATACATTGAAACTTTGCCTTTAGATTTCATTGCAAATTTCACTTAAGCTGGGGTCTTTCTTGGAAGAAACTTGAAGACACATGCAATGCGTGCGTGCATGCAGCACCTGGCGTCCAGTCGAATAAGCTGTTTGTGTTATGTTCTTGCTATATCCATATTGCCAAGGTTTAAGTATTGTTTCAATGAGAGCTCCTAGTTTGATCGTTTTCGTCTTGTTTATGAGTTGCTTTCTTCTCACTCGTACTCCTGGTATATGTGGAGCAAGGACTAGTATGGACGAAATTGTCTCAATAAAGAATGGTGCAGTTTTCACAAGGCCCAGCAGTCCCTTGGATCCAAAGGTCCTGCTGAGACAAATGCTGCCAAAAATGTTCCCCAGTTTCAGCTTCTTCAAGGTGCCACAATCAAGCAAGTGCAAGGTTCAAAAGTCCTGGTGGAAGGTGATTCACCTGCAGAAGCGGAGGCCGCTGATGATTGGGGAACTAGTTGTCTCAAATTTTGCATTTCATGAATGACATCAATGTGGTACAGACAGCTCCAGAATCTTTAACATCACCATTTGACAATATTTGTTTCCACATCAAACAGATGTCGGACCGCCACGGCATTTCAGAGCAAATCCTGTTTGAATGTGAACTACTCTCTTGGTTCTATAGTCAAGCATGACTTCGATATAAACCATCCAACTCTATATGATTGAGATATTGATTATGTATACACAAAGACACTAGCCACATCGAAGGAACTTAATTTTATTACACGTAACTTATTATAATCTAAATCTTCTTAATACCTCGAGGGTATTAGTTGCATGAACCAGTACCTAAGAGGTTTATTTTTTAATACTTTGTGGAGGGAGCAGCAGCGGTACCAACAGATACTAGTGTGCAGGAGGTTTGTGGACACTATTGCTTCCAAAATGGTATTGTGGACAGTGAAATGATTGCAAGTTGTGGATTAAACTAGATGGTATCATGGTGTTAATAGATGATTCTCAAAACGAGCTATGGAACAAGTACATTGGAGCGTCCAGCACAGATGAGTTCTACACACTTGAGTGTTCAAAATGACTGCAATGCAGTGGTTTACAGTGTTTACGAGAATACGACGACCTGGACACATGATGGTCTTGGAGCACGGACTTCTAGCTTCCCAGATGAGATTCTAGAAATTGGGTGCACTGGTTGGTTGAACACCCGTGTGGCCTTTTGTACGAGATATTGTCGAAGTACAAGCACCTGCAAAGGCCAAGGAAAAGCACTGGTATGGTTAAGTGCATACCTGAAGCAGAGAAAAGTCTCGTTGCAATGAAGCAGAAGGCAGATTCGAAGTCCCTAAATGCCGGGTCGACTCGATGAGCGGCCCAGATCAATCCGCCGGTTTAGGGCAAATGTCGCAAAATCCGGGAGCCGATTTCCGGTTTGATGACGTATAGCTGGGATGGCATGATTGTGCACTGTATGCGGCGGAGCATGGCATGCATGGAATCGTTCCATCCATGCAATTTATGCGTTTCTTGGAAATAGCGAGTGGGAAATTTTTGGGGGCCGAAACAATTTTGAATCCAGGGTTCAATTCTTTTACATTAAATTTGAATCCATTGGCGTGGCGATATAGCGTCGCGATGGCAGCTCGTGAAGCCAGGGCAGCGGCGGAGTCACGGGGCACGCAGACGCCGTCTGGAGCCGTGGGCACGACATGGAGTTTGGAGGATTCGGACTCGCTGGTGGTAGGGAAAGCGGATAATGGCGATGGTACTTTTGCCACAATTCATGTCAACCCGCTTCTTGGGAGTCCGGTTGCATGCAAGCGACCTCGTTCTTTTCTTACCATCCCTTCCAAAAAGGCATTGGGTCCATACGATGAGATCGGTTTGTATATATTTTGGCATCCAGGCCGCTGTTTTATCGTTGCTAATGTGTGCATTGCAGCTCGACTCCCTGGTGTTGTGGTTGTTTGCATAACATC
>LDJE01062480.1:0-10636 GCA_001021135.1 Selaginella kraussiana
GAAGAGGTACTGGCCAACGAAGATGGTATCACCCGGTTTAACTACCTAAACACAGGTTTAAGTGAATGTAATCCTGGTTAACCTAATTTTAGGGCTAGCAATGGTAAACGATGGTTAAGGAGGTTCAAGCGGTGGTATCCAGGTTTAAGCGATGGTAACCATGGTTTAAGTGATGGTAAACCACTTACCGCAGCCAGGTCATGAAAGTTCAGTGGTAGCATCTCAGAGGACGCCTCCAGCGTCCCGTCGTCGGGGGTCAGCGTCACGAACGAGTCGACCTCGAGGGCAATGGGTTTCTCGCTCCTGTTGAAGACTTGGAGCTCGGGACCAGTGGTGTCGAGCATGACCTACACACAGATCGAAGGTGATCCTCGAAGATCGGAACACAAAAACCACGAACTTACACCACAGAGCTTCTTCGTGGTCTTCACGGCCTTCTTGAGCGTCTCCAAGGTTTCCTGGTGGTATTGGTCGTCGCCCCATGAGAAGTCGAACCTCGCAACTGAGAAAAACAACGTCGTCTCCTCTGAGATCGACTACCACTTACCAGACATGCCCGTCTGGAGCAAACGGGTCACAATGTCCTCGCTTCGGGAGTTGGGACCGAGCGTACCGATGATTTTGGTCATGGACGACGGCGGCTGGGGAGAAAACCGAGCATGGTTTAACCATTGAGCTACGTCGTACCTCACGGGAGGCCTCCAGAATGGAGGCCAGGCGGATGGGCTCCTCCAGCAAGAGATGCGGGTTCTGCATCGTCGCAATGTAGCGCAGCCGGAAAGTGCAGCGCAGAAATTAGGTCACCTAAGTGGTTTAACTCTTAAACCTCATTAAGTTTCGCCCCCTTTTGAGATTTTCATTACCTAAAAGGGTTTGAAGTGGTAAGCGAATGAGACATTTGAAGTGTTGAAGAGTCTAGTTCTTGTTTTTTATACCAAGGGCCACGAAATATACCTCTTGGCCGTCCTGAAAATTGAACATTTTTTATGACCGCAACGGGTCAACGGCGCCGCCCTTGGTTGAAGATCATTGATGTGTTCATTCCAAACTTTTAACTTACTGCGGTACTTGCGATCCAAAAGTACCACATTTCTTACTAAATCATGATGCACGACACACTTCGAGTTTCCTTTCGTCTGGAAGCCTCCGCCTGACAGCATGTGGCCACTCTACCGAGGTGTCCTATGGCCCTTGCTGGTCGTTCAGGACGTTAAACTCTCTTCTTCTTCTTACACCGTCACTTGTTGCGTATCATAGAATCAGACAGATGAGTGTTATCTGGCTCAGGAAGATCCGCGTTTTAAACGTTGAGGAATGATGAAAACGAAACAGGAAGTTTGGGAATCCATACAGATAGGCCGAGAAGCTTGTGAGGTGCTCGCTCCAGTCTACACTGCTATCAAGTCTTTCGTTGGAGTCCGCCTTTTGGATTTGCCTAATGTACTGAGCCAAGAGCTTGTTGGACAGGCATGGGGACCTAGGTGCCAGAGAAGCCAACTCCGCTTCCAGTTGTTACTCTGTTTGATACCACACAATCTAATAAGAACATTAAATGTTTTCGTGTGGGTCAACTGAGGTTAGTATTTCACCTATAGAACTTCGCAGACCTTTTCTACTTTGAGAAGTTCTATAGGTGAAATACTGACCAAACAAGCCAACTCCGCCTTCAGTTGCTACTCTGTTTGATACCATGTCCAAGCTTGACCTTCTTCACTGGGTTATCTATATTCGTGACACTCAAAATGCACAGGGTATTTTAGCATGTGGGCACTTTCTTGATTCCATCTCGTTATATGGAATGAGGAAGTTTTATGTGCGTGCTACATATTGGAATGCAAAACAGAGTGATATACTGGTTAACTCAAATGCAATCAACTACTTCAGCTCCACATCTTTCTCATTGCGTCTATCCATAAACCGCCATAAACATGGCGAGATCAACTAGCACTTAATCAATAAAGACTTAGTACGTTCTTATTCTTGAACCTGTAAGAAACAAACCTCTGGGCCGGAAAACTGTACCACGGTTCCACTCCACTGGTAGAAAGCAGGTGATGATAGTAAATCAAGATAGTGGGTATCTTCTCGTGACTTGCAGGTTAGTGGAGTCACGGAGCTAGACAGAGGCTTCATTCCAATCAGATGGACGCTAGCAGTCATACACAATAGGTTCTGTCATCCAGATCTAATCATTCCAACACAATTTTCTACAATTGTAAAAAATGTATTTCAAGGGGAAAAAGTTTAGTTACTTCTTTTGTGTTCTAGAACTACGTGTAGAGGACATAAATAGCAAAATTAAGCAAATACCCATGAGTTCGCTACACTTATAAGTATCCGTTATTTGTTTTGCGTCCAATAGGCCTTCACGGCCTCCACAGCCGTTAAAAGTAATCTATCCATCTATGATTGGTCCACACGTAACATAATGTGAAGAATGTTTGTAGAACAAAACAGGAGATTAAATTTTATAAAATAAAAAATTTAATTATATATGATCACTTTATAGAATACTTTGTATAGTTACTAGATTTGTAGTCTATGAGTTGTGATTTTTAGTACCCCACAAAAACATCTAATGTTCTTAATAACAATATTAAAATAAGTAAATAAAAACTTTAATTTCGTTTTTGCTGACCCAATAGCACGAGTGAATTACTATTCAAATGTGATATGTAATCTTCGCAAGTTTGGCGTTGTTGTTGCATGGAGTGTATAGCACATAATGGCACTGTGCCTTGAGGCCCAAGTATGAATACAATTTCATCCTCAAATTATGGGAAACCATGTGAAATTTTCAATTCTTGATGTTTCACATGTGATGTTGGCAGACGTGGCTTGGGGAAGTCATGATGCCACAATGCGTTTGAGCGTTATGCATTCGCTTCTTTAAAACCCAATTCTTCCATGGTGCCCCAAGAAAATGCCACGGGATTTCCAGGTATGTTTCATCCCTTTGATATTTCAAGATCTTGTTCATTGTAATTGTTTGCAGGTCTCAAGTTTATACTCGAATGTATAAATGCAAGCAAAAGTATGGAAGGCTCAAAAACTGGGAAGAAGGGAAACAAGCTACTGTTCTTGGTGATATCGACGGTAACACTTTTCATACTTCTGCAGTGCTTAGCGTTTGAGAACAGATGGCATGCACTTCAAGGAACTTGGCACCTCAGTTCCACAAGGGTTCAGCTCTCCACTGGGAAGATCAAACTCGATGAGAGTTCCGTTCGAGAATCCTTGAGGAAAGTAGCACTGTGCATTCCCTCGGTGCTTTCGGGAAAGAGTATACCAGATGAAGAAGTTCAATGCCTGAAAGAAGCAGTTATATCATCACTGGAGAACGATACCGTTTTAGAGAAGTTGGTCCAAGGAGAAGATGGTACCACCGTGGTTACCAGAGAAAAAGATGATCAAGAAACTCAAGAGGAGGGTATCATTGAAGCTCGAAACGATCAGGCCATTGAAGCTCACGAAGATCGGCTAAAAGCTCAGGAAGATCAAGCTAAGCTTTCTCAAGAACTCGAGGATCTTAAACTCAAGTTGAAGCTGGCCTCGGATCGACATTCACAGTCGATCAATATGATGCAGCTCAAGGACCTCAGTAAACCGGGTTTAAGTTCTCACGGAGATCCCAACTGGTTTATGAGCTCATTACAGGGGAAACCAGAGAAAGGCAAGTCTGAAGAGTTCAGGTTTCCTTCAGAAATTTCTCAGGGTAAATTACTTTGCCTTGATGGTAATAACACCCACAATGGGACTATGAACAAATACGGATTTGCATGGAAGGAATACTTGCCTGAGAATGCGACGCTTCTTCCAGGGGTGACTTTAATCGCTGATAACTATTGGGACTACGTTAATCCCTGGCATAGTTTAACGGCAGTTATCAACTTCGCAGTTTGGCGTGCAGACCATGGTTGCGTGGTTCCTGAGAGGTTAGTGAACTATCACTGGGGTGAGGTTGTTCCGAGGATGGGAGAGTGGATCACCAATATTTTACATGCCTCGCTTGGTAAACGGTATACACCAGAGACGTTTAGTGACTATGGTACTGGACCTTACTGCTTGGAGGAAGCTGTGGTGCACCGTAGGGGTGTTGGAGGGATGTCCAGGGATAACCTAAACAGGGTTTTCAATATGGTCCGTTGTGAAGTTTACAAGTTCTGCGAGCTGGTCCCCAGGTCTCACCTTATGGGGAACAAAAATGGGACGATCGACCTTACGGTGATGGCAAGAAGTGGAGCTAGAGAGTTTAGCAACCTTTCGGGATTGGTTCATACGGTTACGGAGCAATGCAAGCTTGTGGAGGGATGCCAGGTGAACATCATACGGATTAGCAACTTGACGTTTTGTGAGCAGGTTTGCATAGTTTTTTCAAAAAAAAATTAAAAAATTGTCTAAAATTCTCTGTTTTACAGGTCGAGCTCATGAGCAAGACTGATGTACTGTTGACATCTCACGGAGCTCAGCTGACGAACATGATGTTCATGCCGAAGAATGCGAGTGTGATGGAAATGTTTCCGAAGGGATGGCTAGAGCTTGCTGGAGTTGGACAGTATATATACAGTTGGCTTACGGATTGGACGGGGCTTTATCATGAAGGGACTTGGAGAGATCCAGAAGGGCCTGAGTGCCCTCAGAATGCTACTGATGATCGTCTCAAGTGCTTCTTCTACTTCAAGGACAGAGCTGTGGGTTTCAACGAGACTCAGCTCTCTACATGGACTGCGGACGTCCTTCAGAAGGTGCAATTTCGCAAGAACAGTAGCCAAGCAGTTGCTACCGAGGCCTGGGATGCTGATTGTGCTTGCGGCTTGCCAAGTTGAGAAACCATATTCATTATATGTTTATATTAAACACAGTGAAATTATATCAATTTACATAATTATCACTCACGTTTGCATGTGACTCTTTTGGAACTTCTAAACTGCTACAACTTCTGCTACTGCTGGTGGTAAGTAGGAGTTCTGGCTTGTTCAGAGCTAACTGCTTGGTCACGGGTTCCTTGCACGACTATATAGCATAGTGGCTGAGAAAATATCAGTTCTAGCTAGATAGGGAACCATAGACTGTAAGCTTTGCTGATGAAGTCAAACACTTTCTAGCAGGCTTTTAGCTGGCTTTGATTTATACCTCATCCCTAAACCCCAAACCTCCCTTGGTAGATTTATACCTCATCCAAAGACTTGGTGCTGAGCTCAAATAGCATTTGTACAGGGAAAAGTTTGTGGATTCATCCAGAACGAGCGCATTATAGGTCAAAAGCTTGAACCTGATTTTATTAACGGAGAATGTAAGCTACATGCTGAGACTTGAAAGGATAACCATGATGACGGATAACGCACTCAAAAAGAGAGATTGTCGAGGATTTCATAGAACATGCATTCGAGGACTGATAGTTTAGATCTTGTTTGCGTCCTTGTATTCTATGCATTTTTCCTCGTTTGTTTGGTGTGGTTGTTGATTATTCTCGGTGTTGCTAGAACATTGACTTGAAGACATAAGCATCTCGTCTACTTTACGGACTGCATGTCGATCCATCGTTTTGTCGCAAAAGCTGTACCACGTCCTTGATGTTTCCTTGATATTAAATCGTTTGAAAGGTGTATATCGATCCACATAATGTGCTGTAAAGGAACCTTTGCAAGTTCCACAAGGTAAACGGCTCACGATATTATGATCTTATATCTGAATGTAATGGTCATATTACAAGGTTACCATTCGAGAGTTGTCTCATATGATAAGGTTACCATTCAAGAGTTGTAAGAATGTACGTTTCGACGTTACGACGACTAGCCTCTTCACGGGTTCTCTGCAAAAGAAAACATAGTTGCTAAGAAAATGTCAGAGGAGCTACAGCGTCTATTCGAAGGAAATGCGTACAGACAAGGGAGGATGATCAGAAGATCGGGCTAAAGTGCACGAAATAAAGGTAACGCCCCCAAAGGTTTCTAGCATCTCTGTTTTTGTATGCTTTATGCAGGCCGGAGGTTTTGAGTGATCGTGTGCTTACGAAGGAGCCAGAACCCAGTAGACAAGTAGAAAACAACTACGCATATGGACAATCATACAGCTCGTTCGTTGCCTCATTTAGCGTACGTGAATCTTACAGTTGGCCTCACAGTATTAAAGAATGGATGATGGTATGAGCAAGACAAACGAGATGGTGGCAAGGTTTAGGGTTAGGGTTAAGGCTTGTGGTTGTCATTTTCTAAAGGGAATTTCATGAACAGATTGCTCTTTTTGACTTCGAAGCACAATGTAAAGTAGGAATATGGGGGCTTGCTCTTGAACATCTTTGAATGCACCACTAGAACTTGGAGTTCCTTTCCAAGTGCTTTTTCTTTAATTCAGCAAATACCAAGAATATACCAAAAAAACACATCAACGTCACTCAGACCAGTCCAGCCATCTTTTGACTTTAACAATGAGGCCGACATGTTTTATTAGCGTTAAATAAACTGATATTACCAGTTACATTCAACCTCGCGCGTGCGACACTGACCGTCACCATCCGGTAATATTCCCCGCGGAGTCATCCAGCCATTCGGTCGCGCTGGTAAAAACCCATCATGATATATTCACCTGCCAGGATAAAGGGACGAAAGGACGGCGAGTAAACCATGGTTAGCCAAAGGTAAAAGGACAGAACTGGGGTTAGGGCTTGGGTTTAGCAGGCGTTAACCAAGGGCTTAACGCCTTCGTTGCTCTTCGCACAAGCACGCAAGCGTGCTGGCGAATTTGAGAATGATGGCGCGGCAGCGGCTGAATTTTGAGGAACCCTAAGTTTTTTCAACCCATTATTCTTCCATCGCGATTGCTCCGCTACGATCGCATCGATCGATCGATCGCATTCTTCGAGGAGTGTAGGGTTCTTGGAGCTGCGGGAGCGGCGATTTGCTGCCCGAAAATCACGCATTTCCGTCAGGCTTTGCAGTTTTCCAAGGCGATTTGTGCGAATCGAGGCGGAGGCAGAATCGACGTTCACGAAATGCCGGCCATGGACAAGGAAATGTGAGTACTTTCTCCTCGTTCCGTAGCTGCAGCTGCATTTTTTGCGTATTTTTTTGCTGGAATGACTAAAGAAACTGACTATGCGTGCCTCAGCTTTCTTGTTCTTGCAGCTGCCGCAGCCTCCGCCGCCGTAGAAAAACGCAGAGCCTTCGGATTTTGCACGCCGCCATCGATCGAAATCCCCGTGAAGCAGCAGTAGAACAGCATTGCCGGAGGTATGGAGCTGCATTTCGTAAGGATTCATTCATTGCGTCCTTCAGGATTTCCTGGGGAGTCCCGACGTGGAAATCGTCAAAATCATCAAGAAAACCGAAGAAATTGAGATTTCCTCGAAGGTATGAATCGGCCGCCGCCTCGTCTTCACGATTTCATCGTAGTCTTCTTCAGGATTTCGACATTTCGTTCTCGGAGTTCCTCATTTCGTGTTTTCTCATCGATTTCTTCACCATTTTCCGCATTTCGTCGAGGAAATCAGGTATGCAATTCGTCATTGTGCATTTTTCTTCACGATTCTTCATGCATTTCAAGCATTTCGTTGATAAAGAACACCATTCTTCGTCATTTCGAGCACCGCGTTCATCAAGAACATCGTCCCAACGAAATCAGGCCATTGAATCCCGATTTCGTCCATAGATGGCGTGCATGAAGCTGGGATCAAAGGCGCCCGATGGATTCCAACGAAAGGGCCAAGCATGGTAAGCACCACCACTCTCCTCACAAGATCTACGTACCATGGTATCCACCATGGTAACGCATGCAGGTTTTGCACCACGGGCCTCAACAGCGACGTTATCATTGAAGTCGGGGACATGACATTCCATCTCCACAAGGTTCATGATTCTCCATTCTCCAGCGATAACATCATTGAATGATCTCTGACTACGTGACCTCGCTTGTTGGTGGTTGACAGTTCCCATTGATGTCGCGGAGTGGTAAGCTAACCAGGTTGGTCGGGGACGCCGCGGTTAACCCCGACGATGGTACATGCTCCATCCAACTCGGGAATATTCCCGGTGGTGCCGAGGCCTTCGAACTGGCGGCCAAGTTCTGCTACGCCGTCAAGGTGGAGCTCACGGCGGCGAACGTAATCGCGCTACGTTGCGCCGCGGAGTACCTGGAAATGACAGAGGATTTTGGAGATGGGAACCTGGTCTCCAAGACGGAGAGTTTCTTGACCCAGGTGGTATTGAAGTCATGGAAGGACTCCGTTCGGGCCCTCCAGAGCTGCGAGGGCGTCCTCGAGCAGGCCGAGGAGCTCGGGATCGTCAAGCGGTGCATCGAAACCATAGCAAGCAAGGCGTGTACCGATCCGGCATTGTTCAACTGGACCGTCACCGAGCACCAGGGTAGCATGCAGAGCCCCGGTGGTAGCGTCCTCTGGAACGGTATCAGCACGGGCGCCAAGCCCAAGAACGCTCGGTCCGACTGGTGGTATGAGGACGCCAGCGTCCTCTCGTTACCACTCTACGAGAAGCTGCTCGTTACCATGGAGTCCAAGGGCGTGAAACCGGAGACCATCTCGGGGGCGCTGATGCACTACGCCCAGAAGCAGCTGCCGGGTCTCAGCCGCCGGCAGGATGGTCGCGAAAGTGGTAACCTTTCGATAGTTCCTGTTACCAACGTACCATCAGAGGCTGAGCAGAGGGTGCTACTAGAGACCATTGAGAGCCTGCTTCCACTCAAAGGTGCGGTTTCTACTAGGTTTCTGTTTGGGCTTTTGCGGATTGCGATGATCCTCAATGCCAATCCCGATTGCAAGAGCAGCCTTGAGAGACGGATCGGCCAGCAACTCGAACACGCGACGTTGGACGACCTCCTCATGCCCAACTATTCGTACACCGTGGAGACGTTGTACGACATTGAGGCCGTGCAACGTATACTCGACCATTTCATGATGACGGACGAACGCCGGGCGACTTCCTCGTCGGTGCAGTCGTTTGAGGATCCACCGCCGGCGGTCATGGGATCGCCGGCAATGAGCCCCATCATGATGGTTGCCAAGTTGATGGATGGTTACTTGGCGGAGGTTGCACCGGACGTGAACCTCAAACCGGTGAAGTTCCAAGCGTTAGCAGAGGCGCTCCCGGAATATTCCCGGCTTCTGGACGATGGGCTCTACAGAGCCATCGACATTTATTTAAAGGTACGCATTTTATGAAAGACCGTTAAAAAAGCATTTTTATTTGTTTGAACAGGCTCATCCTTGGTTGTTGGAGCATGAGAGGGAAAGGCTATGTAGGATCATGGACTGCCAGAAGCTGTCCTTGGAGGCATGTACACACGCGGCGCAAAATGAGCGGCTGCCACTGCGGATCGTGGTTCAAGTCCTTTTCTTTGAGCAGCTGCAGCTACGGACTGCCATTGCTGGGTGCTTCCTTGTTGCTGACAACGATCAGGCGTCGCGGCCTTTACGTCCAAATCACTTGGGGGAAGCTGGTGGTGGTGCTGGCAACGGCGTTCCACCCTCGGCTTTACAGGGTGGATGGGTTAGTGTCATTAGGGAAAACCAGGTTTTGAAGGTGGATATGGATCGAATGAGGTCGCGAGTGGTGGAACTCGAGAAGGAATGTAGCACCATGAAGCACGAGATTGAGAAACTTGGGAGCAAAGGGAGGAACCCTTTTGGACTTGTGACTAAGTTCGTGGGTTGCAAGACCAGGTCACAAGTTGCAAATTCACATGAAAAAGTGGATGTTGGCACTGCCACTGCTGCTGGTGTTCCTCATTCTGCGGATTTGGGAGCTGCCAAAGCTCAAGGGTTTAAGCAACCGGAGGTTCTTAAGCAGGGGCGCAAGCACCATCATCGAAGCCAATCGTATGCTCACTAACCCCCCGAGAAGGTATTTTCTACTGGGCTTGAGTTTCTTGATCTGCTTTTGCGTTTGTGGTTGTCAGGTGCGACTTCAGTGAAGGCTACCTGGTATTTAACTTACGCTGGATGATTTGTTTTTTTTTCTGGCGGGAATTTTTTCTCTCTCTGCTTGTTCTTTCATCTACACGCCATGCATTTGAGAAACTACGAGTTATTGGTTAATGCTTGTTAATGTTGTCACTACTTTCTAATGTTTGCGATTGTACGATTCGCCGCTATATAGTCGTGAAATCGTTCTCGGTAAATGAGAATTTCTTTCTAGGTGGAATTTAAGTTTATTGTAGTCAAAATATTTCCTTTTACAATATTACAGCTCTCCGTTGAGAACTGTAATATTTTTGCACAGTGCATGCAATGCAATCTTACAAAAAATACAATAAAGATCCTTGTCTGCGAGTCCCTCTACATGCCTCCTTGGGAGCTCATCGACTGTCTTCTCCTTCCCTTACTCAAGCTTGTGCATATACAATGCGTCTGTGTTGATCCTCGGTGGTTGTTTGCTTTGCAAACCTTGCAGAAAATTGCTTTCTCCTCATCCCGACCCAGCATTAGCGATATTGTTCAAGAGTTGAAGGAAGCCATGGAGATGAATCGTCCTTGTGAGTGTAAATGGATCTGAAAATTACTTATACACCTAAGAATTTCCCCAACACTGCGTTTCACTGGTGAGTAGCTTTTGGGTTCCCGATGACGATAAAAGATTATATCTCTTAAATCAAGAGCCTCAAATTCAAAGAAAGCAGCTGATGA
>LDJE01062648.1:0-12568 GCA_001021135.1 Selaginella kraussiana
GATTGTGAAAATTGAGCATGCATTCAAAGTGATTATTTGCAGGAATCTCATTCAATTTCCATGGAATCAATCAATTTCCATGGAATCTTATTTGCAGGCTTGTATAGCATTTATAAACATACATTTCTTGAATTAAACTCGTAGTATCACGTCACAATGCAGTTCTCATCAAGAGTTGTAGAGGTTCAAGTTTGGAATATTCACACCATTGATACTTGTGATACCCTTGATGCTTTGCCATAGAAACTCACTTGGAAACAAACCCATTGAAAAACTCTGGGGCTCAGTTTTCATGGTTCATTAGACGCTAACCGATGTACTTCCTAGAGCTGCACTTCAAAGTGGACGTTTTCCAGGCGTCCCCGGCCCTCTGGGATACCTTTTGGGCGTCGAAGAACGCTTCAAGGCCACAACTGCAGTTCGCAATCCATGCTGACTTTCGGAAGCAACTAGGTTAACCATGGAAACCTGAGTAAAGAACTCCAAGCCCTAGAACTACGTACCTGTTGTAACTGGTAACAACATTCCACCCAAAGTGTTTACTGCCTTCTTGGCCTTGGCTACTTCATCCTGGAAAGGTTGAGGATTCAGATAGAATACAATCCACAGCAGCTATCAATACCTGGCAGTTGGCTCCTTTAGCTGCAACCATGAGACCACCAACGCAAACCAGAGGTAGACATAGCTCCGCTGTAAACAAAATGCCATAAAAAACGCATATGGCTGAAAGTACATTACCTAAAACTCTCATGTCTGCAACAGCTCTTGCAGCAGCAACGTGGTAAGTTTCTCGAAACAACGGTTCCTTTCCTTTATCCTGCAAGGGGTTTAGGTTTAGGTATAGGGTTGAGGTTTTAGGGTTAGGGGTTGCATGAGCTCACCTCCGCTCGGGCTCTAATGACTGTGACGTTTTCTAGTCCAATGGTCTGCACTGCATGCTCCAAGAAGTTGCATTTCTTCTGGATGGATTCCATAAGCGTCACACGCCAATCTTCGACACCAAACATGATCAGAAGTGAGATTAAGAAAGGCTTACGGGGTCTTGCAATGCCGAAAATTATCCCTGGTAAACCAGCACCGCTCCCTACGTCCACCACCTTTAAGGAGTCCAGATTGAGAGAGCAGTGTTCCTTGAGAGCATCGTCTATCACTGGAAGAAGTGCTAGAGAGTCCGATATATGCCTCGACATAATCTCTTGGCGATCTGTTACTGATGTCAAGTTCATCCTCTGCAAACATCAACAAAAACTGATATTTATTTGCTTGTATGTAGCAACATTTTGTTTAAACGTACTATTAAAGAACGTGTTAGCATTTTTAACCACTCACATTTTAAAAAAAATGAAAACAATTAAGAAGTGCATTTGAGGGTACACTCACCTCGTTCCATTCCAGAAGGGAATCAATGTAGACACCAACAAGCTTAGTTTGTGATGAATTCAGCAGTCTCAGAGGCTCATCCTGGATGCAGCAAGCACTGCAGCGCAGCCTGCTCCTTCTCGTTGGGAGCAACAACAGCGCGCGAGTGCTCAAGAACCCTAACATTCTCCGAATTTCAAAACCCGGAATATACCCTCCTCATTCGAGGGGGATGCGAATCTTGACCATCCGTTCGATTTAGACAATGGAACACCGTCAGATGAAACGCGCTTAAAACATGAGCCCTAAAAGGGGCTTGCCCTAGTAGGAGAGGTTTAGGGCTTTTTGAAAGTCGAAGGAAAAAGGGTGAGAATGTGAGGGGCAATGCCACAGAATTCAGTGGTTCTTGCCACCGCAGGCTACGATCATTCCATTCGATTCTGGGAAGCCACTAGCGGGCGCTGCTACAGGAACGTTCAATCCGATTCGGTAAGCTGCTCTCTTTATTGTCACATTGCTATCGCAATTTCTCGTTTTTTGCATGATCGCAGAATGTGAATAAACTCGAAATTACACCCGATAAACAGTACCTTGCAGTTGCTGGAAATCCCCGAATTCGACTCTATGAGATAAACTCTGGTAACCCTCAGCCGGTATGTGTTTTACATTGGTTTAAGAGAGTTAAATGCGTAGGCATTTAGGTAAAAGACGTAGTTTTGGTACGTAGTTACACACATTTATAACAACTTATATATAATATGCTTATTAAATAGACAATTAGGTTTTTAATATGCGGAAAACAGGTTATCAGCTTTGATGGTCATCAAAACAACGTTACCGCGGTTGGCTTCCAATGTGATGGAAAATGGATGTACACGGGATCAGACGATGGTACAGTTAAGATCTGGGACCTAAGGTATTTGTATACGTATTTTTTCTAGCTGAAGTGGTATAATCCTCTTCAGGGCTCCTGGATACCAGCGGGAATACGAGAGTCGAGCTGCTGTAAATACAGTCGTATTGCATCAAGAAAACCAGGTATTTTTCCTAGGGTATTTCGCTTACGTTCTTAACAATGGCCTCCCCAGACAGAACTCCTTTCTGGTGACGAAAACGGGAATATTCGCGTTTGGGACCTCCGGGCGAACGTATGTAGCTTCGAGCTGGTACGTATTTTGCATATATTTAATTATACGTATTTTAATTTGCTTGAATCGGCAGGTTCCTGAGTACGATACGGCCATACGGTCGCTCACGATTATGTGGGATGGAAGTCTGGTTGTAGCCGCCAACAAGCTCGGCACTTGCTTCGTATGGCGTCTCCGTACACAGGTATATTCTTTCGTATATTCTACTTACGGTTTTCCATACGACGCTTTCAGATGATGACCAACTTCGAGCCTCTACACAAGCTTCAAGCACACAATACATATATATTGAAGTGCCTTTTATCACCTCAGTACTGCGAACATACGAGGCATATCGCCTTCTTTTTGTTTTTCGTTTTTATAGTTACTTATTTTGTGTTGTTTTTTGTAGATACTTGGCCACTGCTTCCTCGGATAAAACGGTCAAGATATGGAACGCTAATACATTCACTTTGGAACGCACACTCGTTGGTAAGTGCCATTTTTTACAACAAATTATATTTTGACCTAAGTCCAACTCAGGTCATCAAAGATGGGTTTGGGACTGCGTATTTTCAGTCGATGGTGCCTTTCTGGTGACGGGTAAGCCTAAGAAATTTCATGGTCTTATTTAATATTATTATTAGGGTTTAGGGTTTATTTTAATGTTATTTAATTAAAAATGTGTTTCTGTTTATAACGCAGCCTCTTCTGATTGTACTGCGAGGCTGTGGGACGTTTCTTCAGGCGAGCAAATTCGGGTCTACACCGGGCATCAAAAGGCAGCGATTTGCTGCGCTCTTCACGATGGTCCCGAGGCTGGTCATGTGTGACCGACCAGCAGCGATTACTTCACACATTCATTGGTTCCCTGGTATGCCTTTTTGTTCTTCCCATTCTAAATTTTCTGAGATTCTTTTTTCTGTGTCTCTGTCGTAGGGATATGGTGTATATAGAATTTCAGAGCAGCCAAGGGCAGGCATTTGTTGGTGTTTTTTTGTAACATGCTCCTTCTGTACATTGGAAATTGTAAACAGAGGTATTGATAATTCATTTATCTGGTCCTAATAGTTCCCATTCCGTTTTTGAAATACTACATATTATATAATATCATGGTCATGTGTATCTATTAATTTGTTCTAGTTAAACGTCGTTAACCACTTGCATCTTGTCTAAGCTGGACATTGTAACCCTTGTCTCCGGGCAATGTTTACCCCACATTGTTGGAACCTTTCTTGGTGATGTTCTTTTTATGACCATGCAAATGGCACTTTCAAGTAATAATTCTCATGTACTTGAAACGTGAGTTTTTGTCACCATTTGTTCCCAATCCTTAAAAACCAATTGCTCAGTTCTTGTGAATTTAGTTTGGCGTAAATGTCGGTGGAACTCATTATCAGAACAGTCTCATAGTGGCATAGTCTGCAAAGAATCTCGGTGAGACGTTTCAATAGACTATACGTATTCTAGGAAGTCTGGTGTCCCTTCGGGAGACATGAGCATTCTTAATAGTGAAAACACCCTATTCTCATGTTTGGACCTTTTTCTTGAGCGGTTGACACGTTGATGAGGTTCCAGAGTTGGAGAACATGCTTTCTTCAACGTAGACACATCCAATACAAAAGTGGCATAAATACAGCATATTTTATTGGCTGAAAATTATTTAATGAAACTGGCAGCACCGTCGTTAAATTCTATCTATCTATAAAACACACAAAATCCTTTGTATTTAATCAGTTGTAAGCTAATAGATTCTTCCATCTCCAGAATGCCATTTCAATCCCCAAGTTTCAGGTTCAGTACGAGTGGTGTTAAAACTCCAAGCTTTAGTTGTAAACTTAAACATGAGGTTCAGCTTCGACTGCAAATCCAAGTTCCAATCCCTAAGCCCTAAACTCCCCTAGCAAAAACTGAAGTCTCATAAAATGTGAACTGGGGCAGAGTTGTTTTTGTCAATGTTCTGTCAAACGAAATGGGACGGGAAGCTCGTTTACATTAAAGTTTGTATTGGATGGTGAAAGGTTTTGACTCCATGTACACGTGCTACAGTCCATGTTTGGTTGCATTGCACGTCTTCCAAACTTCTAAGAAACCAAAGTCCGCCTGCTAGGGACTTATAGTCTATGATGAAAAATGCTACCTCATCGATGTTCGTGGCTGGAATCCACCTAAGTCGAGTCAGGAAGTACCCACTGTTGGGAACATAGGCATAGAAAGCTTTGCACCAAAGTCAAGGTAGAGCATCTTAGTTTGAATACAAATCCTCTCAATCTCGTCTATCCTGTAACAATCTTTTCTTCTAAGCGGCTTCTAAGACTATGGAATCTGATGAAAGACAAGAAAGCGCTTCAAATGGAGATGATTTGGAAAATCCTCGTCGAGTTGGGGAAACAAGTGGAGGATGGATTCAAGGCTGGAACAAGATCATATGGCATGGAGGTTCTGTCTATGATGCCTGGTGCAATGCAGTCTCTGCTCAGGTGTTTTCTCGATATTCGTTTAGCTCAGTAGATTATATTAACGAACATTAATGCTTCAGGTCGGACAAGTTATCTTATCCATGCCGTACTCGTTTTCACAAATGGGATTTGCATTTGGAGTATTTTTCCAGCTGTTTTACTTGGTTATTGGCTGCTGGACTTGCTATTTGCTTGCATGCCTCTATCTTGAACATAGAAAGCGTAAGGAGAAAGAAGGAGTCAAGTTCACGGAGCATGTTATCCAGGTCTGAAGTCTCATTTTTTTTAATTTAATACGAGTCCATTGCAGTATCACGAGGTAATGGGAGCGCTTGTTGGCCCTTGGGCTCAGAACATCACAATGTTTTTCAATATAATGGCCATGGGATCAGTTGCTGTAGTGCAAATCATAGCTTGTGCAAGGTACTACCATAGTAAAGAATGATTGTAACATTTTTACAGCAATGCTTATTACTTAAACCTAAACTTCAACAAACGAGACTGGACGTTTGTCTTCGGAGGGATTGCAATGCTCACTGTCTTCATACCGACCATTCACAACTTCCGAGTGTGGTCTATCATCGGCGTGTTGACAACAACATATACAGCGTGGTACATGATGATAGCTTCTCTTATTCATGGCCAAGTAACGTAAAACCGATAGTCATTCTCTTGATCGTCATAGTTTCTTTTACAGGAGCCAAATGTGAAACATTCTGCTCCAAAGGACCTGAGGCAGTTCTTCACAGGAGCTACAAACATGTTGTTTGCATATGGAGGACATGCCATAACCGTGTACGTTAAACCAGCTTTGAAAGATATTTTGTTTTCATCATTACCATTTGCAGGGAGATCATGCACTCTATGTGGAAACCACGAAAGTACAAATATGTGTACCTCCTCAACTGTTTGTTCGTACTTACAATCACAACCCCGCATTCTGTGAGCGTGTACTGGGCATACGGTGACAAGCTCCTGAAAAACTCAAATGCATTTGCAGTACTACCACACTCGACATTTCGAAGCATCGGTCTCGTCTTCATGATCGTTCATCAGGTTAGTGCTTGCAATCCTCAAACTTACAACTCAATCAATATGAGGTTCCACAGGCAGTTGCATTCGGATTATATGTGATGCCGCTAAACTTCATGTGGGAAAAACTAATGGGAGTCCACGAGGGAGCACATTTTCTCACTCGAGTTGTGGTTCGACTTCCAGTATCGTCACTTCTCTTCTTCCTTGCACTGCTTATACCCTTCTTTGGACCTCTGAATTCCGTCATAGGCTCTATGTTCCTCAGCATCCCAACTTTCATAATCCCACCGGTTGCATATTTAATCACTTTCCGGACACAAGAAGCTCGCTCAGTAAGTCATGACCACAAAAGTTCCAGAATTCAAAAAGCTCATGTTTCATGCTTGTTGTGCAGGCTGCTGCGGACAAACCATTCAAGTGGCTGCATTGGAAAGCTATTGTGATTATTAACATCAGCGTGGTTGCCATTATCTCAGTTCTTGGAGTTGGATTTGGATGCTGGGCAAGCATCTCTAACATAATCAAGCAAGTTAACACGTTCGGAGTGTTTGAAAAGTGTTACCAGTGCAGCTCATACAGAAGATAAACATCCCAAGCATCCAAGCATTTTACGGCCTGTGAAGCAAGTCTTGGCTTTGATGACCGTATGAAAAAAGGCATTAATTTGACAACCGTCCAAAAAAACTCTATGTATTAATTTTCGTGACAAAAAACTATTTGTCAAAAAAGAATAAAAGTCAGTAATTCTTTCTCAGCAAGGAGGCATCCGGGGTCGAACCAGAGACCTATCGGACTGCAGCCGATTGCTCTACCACTGAGCTATACCTCCAATTACATTGCAAGTCTTTGCTGGGAACCTTTTTATTCTAAACTAACAAATTAAACCTTAGAAATTACAAACGGTTATCCACTTTAACAAGAAGATAATGGGCCTATCACAAAATTAAATCCACATTTCATCAGGAATATTCTCCTGAGGAGCATAGATGTTCTGGGACGAAGCAATCTTGACGTCCAGCATAAGGTGGACCTTTCGTCCCAGGCGTGTGCACAATTCTTCATTGGCGGCCATTCCAATCTTTCTGGATAAATAGATAAGAAGAAGACGTCAGAATCTCTCAAAGCAAGACACTTCTACCTGATGAGAGCTCCCTTTTTCCCGACCAGAATCTTCTTTTGATTCTCCGTTTGAACCACGAGTTGTTGTTCGATTCGTATGGACTGATCCCTGAGGACCTTCCATGAGATGTGCTTATGCTTCATTTCATACGGTATTTCCTACGTAGAAAATACCAGTCAATTAAACAAATTAAGCTTAATGAAACGTGGTTTACCTGATGTACGTTGTCCAAAACATGCTCCCATACGACTTCCTTGGCGATCATTACCGGGTTCATGTCCGTAACCACTCCTTGCTCCTCTTCCCAGGGACAATAATCAGCCTGAAAAAAATGTCGAAACAAGCCTTCGAAATAAGCAAATGAACATATTAAAAAATAATGATGCAAACGCATACGAAAATGCAATCTAAATACGAACCTGGTCTAGAAGGAACTCCTTGAGATGTCGGACGCCGCCTCCTCTGAGGCCTGAAATCATGAACACACTGCGACCATACGGGCATTGTCATTTATTGAAGCCCTATAACCCTAACCCCAACCCTAACCCTAAGTTACCTGTTGAAGCCAGGAAGCCCACCGAGCTCTTGCGCAAGCGGAACCAAGTCCCTCTTGCATCGTATAAGGTCGACCTTATTCAGACACAAAACCCGCTTTTGTGTGGGATGAGCCTTTGCACCGATCTTATCAATCAACCTCTTGACTCTCTCATCGGGCCTAAACATCCAAAAAACGAGTATTAACCATGCTAACCCAGTAGTACCATTTGAACCTACCGTTGAATCTGGCGGTGAGCGTCCACAAGAACTATCACAACGTCGCAGTGATTGGTGACCATCCACGCACTTTGAACCCGGTTGCGCGTATCCTGACGAACCGCTTGGCCTTTCCAGTCGACCATCAAGCCAGGCGTATCGTAAAACAACTGAAGAAACCCCTAATGGTTAGCAACCCTAACCCTAATCATTCACTTACGATTTGTGTATCGCCCTCGGTTAACACCCCAAGGATCTCGCTCCTCGTTGTGTTGGTTTTTCTCGAGACCGCGGACACCTTCGTTCCAATCTGCGCGTACAGTAGGACGCCAGCGTTACCAACGTTACGTCCAAGAGCTTACCAGGTAATTGAGAAGGCACGATTTCCCAGCGTTCGGAGCACCCAAAATGGCCGCCTTGAGCAACTTCTGGTGCTTCTCGTGGACGCCAGCGTCCGGCTCATCGTCAAGGGCATCAATCAGCGCCTGCGCATTCGTGGTGGCCGATCGCTTATCGCCCGAAGCATCCCTTCGCGTCTGCTGCTCGACGTGAAAATTCTCGACGTCCTCGTCTTCCTCCTCGTCTTCCCCTCCTGCGTCATCGTCATCGTCCTCGGCATCGGCCTCGTCCTCGGACTCTTCTTCATCCTCGGACTGTACCTCGGACTCCAAATCGGACTCACACTCGGTGTCGGGTTCTTCTACATCTTCGCCTTCGCTCACAGCCCGAGGATGAACCGTATTCTTCTCGGACTCCGAGATCAACCCCTTCTCAACCAGAGCTTCCTCAAACCTGTCTCTGTACGACGCACACCACCCCGAAGAAGCACCAACGTCATCGTTTTCCTCATTCTCCCCAGAATTTGCTTGAGATTTCACATACTCCATCACATCCAGCTTTGAAACCCTCACTTTGGACTTTCCAGACGGAGCAACCTTCGGCGTTTTAGGTCTCGGCCAGACATCCTCCTTGAAGAAAGGATCAGTCTCCTTCTTCTCCATTTCTTCACGATCTTCCTTCCGATTCCTGTACTTGACCTTCCCCCATTCTGCGTATACACGACCATTGATCGGAGCTGAGCTTGCAGGAGGGTGCCTCCAGACCTCTTTATCTTCAATGGTATCACCAGCGTCCCTACTACGACCACCTCTAAACTTCCTATGCTCAGGTTCTACATGGTTACCGCTGCCACTACCACTACGGTTAACGTCGCGACTACCACGCTTGGGGTTACCACGGAAGCCATACGCACCATACCGCCGCTTCTGGGAGAGCAATGCGGCGAGCCTCTTGGCCGAGCAGAGCGCGCGCGCCTGCATTCTACTTGAACCCTAAACCCCCAAACAAGCCCTAAACCAGAGAATATTTTAACGAAACCATAAACCCTAACCTTGAGAATATTCCAAACGCATCAATTAACGCACGCAGTTAACGATAGTTAAGCTCTCCATTTGGCCTGGTGCGTCAGGGTTCTCTTTTGAGCCCTAGTAAGTAGTCGTACCTTCTTCTCTGGCTTTGAGGGTGGCACCTTCAATGCCCTCTTCCTCGCTGCCTTCTTCGTCCTCTGCTTCTTTGAGAGGGGCTCTGCCTTCTTCTTTGAAGGGACAACAGGAGGAGGAGGATGCTTGGAACAATATTTCTTTGGTGGCAATGGTCGACCAACCTTGTACTCTGCCCTAGGCTTCTTGAAAGGTGGACACCATACGTATGTTGCACTCGTGGTATTTGCAGTTTTCTTCACAGTGACCGCGGTTTCCGCCGCAACCACTGCTTGAGACGAGAATGGTATCCTAGGGACTACTCCATCCTTGTTCCTCAGAATCCTCACGTCCTCAGTCTTGTTCTTCACGTCCTCAGGCTTCTCCTCGGGGTGGGTTTGTTTGAAATGCCTAATGTACCTCTCTTTCAGCAAGCTAGCCCTAACCCTCTCCTTTCTGGGGGCCTTCTTTGGAGGAATACGCTTCAAGTGCCAGCCCTCACCAATGGCCGCATCATCCTGGTACTTCGCTCGGGTGGAGAATTCCCGCAAGAACGCAGCTGGCCTGGGTGCAGGAATGCGGGCTCCGGCGCCGAGAAACGTCACCGTACCTCTGAGTTGCTCGATCGCGCGAAGCAGCCGCATTTCCCCGCCAAGAACCCTAAACCTCATTTTGATGGAGCCCTAAAAACACTCTGTTCTCCTGAACCCTAAACGAATCCTAAAACTTCAAGAACCCTAAACCATGCATTCCCGCCAGGAACCCTAAATCCTAAAAGGGAAAGCCTAAAACGCGAGGTTTTTCAAGGGGACGCGCGAATGGAGGTGGATGGGGACGTCGACGAGGATGAGACGCGAGCGGCTCTTGAGGAGTACAAGATCTGGAAGCGGAACACGCCGTTTCTCTACGATCTGGTGATATCGCATGCATTGGAGTGGCCGTCGCTCACAGTGGAGTGGCTCCCCAACTTCAGGGCACCCAGCGGAGCCGATTACACCGTGCATCAGCTGCTCCTGGGCACCCACACTTCGGAAAATGAGCCCAATTATCTCATGCTCGCAGACGTGATGCTGCCCTCTTCCGATCATCCGGAAAATGGCAAGTTCAGCGCTGCGAGATCCAAGGTGCGTTTTGCCTAATTCGCAGATTTAGTGCCATGATTCGTTCGTTGATTGCATTTTTTCATGGTATATATTTTTGGGCGTAGTTATTTCTGCGCTTTAATGTTTAATACTTGTATTTTATAGTTTGATCATATTTTATATACGTTAAACGGACATTTAAAAGCATCAGATAAATAGAAAATTTAAACGTCGATGCCTAATTTTTAATTGCCATTTTATTTTAATGTTTTTTATTGTTCATGCCATTTCGCTGTTTCGTTTAATGTTTTTTAATGTCATCCATCTTCATGCCATTTAAATATATTATAATAGTGTGTTCACTAGAAGGCAGGACCTAGACGTTAAATTTTAACTTTATAGTTACGATAATAATGCATGTAATGACTCATTTTTTCGCGTTTTTTCCTTCAGGTGCAAATAGTTCAGATGATCAACCACGACGGAGAGGTAAACCGGGCAAGGTGCATGCCGCAGATGCCCAACATAACCGCGACCAAGACGGTACCAGCGGAGGTCTACGTCTTCGACCTAAAGAGGCACCCATCCAAGGCACCACTCAACGGAGGGTGCAACCCTGAGTTTAAGCTTCGTGGTCACACCAAAGAAGGCTATGGTCTCGCCTGGAGCCCCCTCAAAAGCGGCTATCTCCTCAGCGGCTCAGACGATCAACAAATATGTGTCTGGGACATTAACGCTGGAAATTACGAGCGGAAGGTTATCGATACCTACCGCAAGTTCAGGGTAAGCCTTTACCATTACCATCACCGTTACCATTACCATTACCATAGGCTCACAAAGCGGTGGTGGAAGACGTTGCATGGCACCCCACGTTGGAGCATGTGTTCGGGTCTACGGGGGACGACAGCAAGTTGAATATCTGGGATCTACGCGATTACAGAAGAGCTCAGTATATACAGACGCACAGTGCCGAGGTACGTATTTGTATTTTTTCTTTTTCATGGGGTTGTTTATTTTTTTAATGTTTTTTGCAGGTTAACACACTGTCTTTCAATCCCTTCGTGGACACAATAGTCGCAACGGGAACAGCCGACGACAACATAGCCATTTTCGACACTCGATATTCCGCCGGACCGTTGTGTAAGATTGCCAAACACAAGTAAGTACATTATTTAAACGTATATATAGTTAAAACTTGCACGTAGTTGTAAACCCTAAATAATGCATTTAGAATGCTTAATAAAATTTTGATCGAGTTTAACTGTCAATTAAATATGTCCGCAGGAAGGGCGTCTTTCGGGTGGAATGGTCCCCTTCTTACCCGAATATTCTCTCCTCTTGCGGGGCCGATAGGAGACTCATGATCTGGGACATTAATCGGTACGTATTTTTTTACCACACAAATTTTTATGCCGTATTTTTTTTCTGCGTAGGGTCGGAGCTGCACAGACAACCCAAGAGGAACAAGACGGACCGCCGGAGCTTCTTTTCGTGCACAGTGGTCATACGAGCAAGATTTCGGACTCGTCTTGGAACCCGAACGAGAGATGGGTGATGGCAAGCGTTGCTGAGGATAATGTGCTTCAGATTTGGGAGATGAAGGAGCACATCCACTCCAATGGCTACGCCTGAACTTTCCGACCCTCATTTCTTCTCATTTTTGCCTCCATCGAACTATCGGAAGTTACCATCGCCATTTCACGCCGCAAAACTTCTTGTGGCAACAAGTGACGATCGACGTATTTATGTCTTCAACTGGACAAAATGAACAGTGTTTCTAATTGAGGGGTAAGGGTTTAGGGTCCAAGGTTTAGGTTTAGTTTAAATCATAAAATAATAATTTAGTTTACTGATTTTAATTTTAATAACGTTATACTAAGTTTAATTAGAAATTACTCATGCATCATGAGCACCTTATGAGAGCGTAGCTTTCTTGGTAGCAATGTTAACGATTGCGAACCATGCACCAGGTCCATCCCAGCAGCCTTCTGGGCAAAGTGGGATTTTAAAACTCTTTTTTTGCTGTATAGATAAATAGAATTTTATGTCGAGGCCCATGGCCCTATTTTGCACGTTGCAGTGCCATGCAATCCAGAATAATGCCGTTTTAAACTGGAACCATGCATTTGAAATGCTAAAAATTTAAATGCCATGC
>LDJE01062965.1:0-10276 GCA_001021135.1 Selaginella kraussiana
AATAAAGCTTGAATAAGAAAATGGAAAACGCCCATATTCAAATACGACCAGCTCGATAAGCCGCAAGAACCTCCTTGCCAAGCTCAAACATCGTCGGGAAGGATTCGTGGAAGTCGAAGTCCTTCCCACACCTGGCCTTCATGTTATCGTGCAGCGCCTCAGCCTCCCTAAGGCGGTCGCTCGCCTTGTCGTAGAAGCTGCAAGTCCGCATCATGACAAGATTCTTGTGGGCACCCGGGCAAGCCTTGAGCAACGCTTGCATGACATCGCGAGGATGGGGCATCTGCGAAGTGGTCTTGCTCCCGACCATGCGAATCGCGTCCTCCAGAGTCCACGACGAGAAGAAGATGGCGTACTGCTCGCAGAAGGACACTCGAAGCCAGTCGCACTCCCCGCGAGTTACGGCGTCACCCAGGGACTTGATCGCCTTCTCGACCTTCACCGCAAGCTGTGCAGCGTCCAGCTTCACCTTGATCGCGCCCTGAGCTCGTCCCTTCCGCGAATACTCGTCGATCTTGGCCACCAGCGGCTTCAGCTCCGCCTCGAGACGCATCTCCAGCATGCATCTCGCACACTTGCACTCGAAAGGCAGCGTCTTTCTGCGGGTGCAGCTCCACACAGTGAGAACGTCGTTGTAGGGCCTCAGAAGCTCCGTTCCCGCGGGGATGTCCTTGGCGGCGAAGACGTAGCATGCATTCCCCACGATGAACACCGACGCATTCGGCAAGCAGCTGTGGTTGATGAATCCCGGCAGCGTCCACAGCCCCGTCCTCCTCTTGGCGGCCTCCTTACCATCGAGCTTGGAGTAATCCCCAACCATCAAAGGATCACCATCGTCGAGCATCCCACAAGAATTGATGATCTTCTCAATCCGGCAGACGTCCAGCACCATCTCCTCACCCGGCATCGTGCTCCAGTTCGGCTTGTAGAGCTCCATGTCGGGCACCACGGGCTCCTCTTGATCCAAGCTGTAAACCTGAGCTAGAGTCCTCGGACACTTCAGGCAGGCCGTGACAACCCGAGTGACAAAGTCGGACGAGAAGCCGATGATGTTCCGAGTCCGAAGAGGTTCCTCCCTGTAGATAGTGGACTCGTCCGCGACTGCAACCGCGTTGCTGACCACCACGAGATCCCCGAGCTTGAGATCGGCCTTGGTAAACAAGCCCCGACCTTTACCGTCCGAGGTCATCTTCACCTCAACCGGACCGACGAAGTCCGCCGCCTCAGGTCGGTCCTCCTCGGTCCTTTCAGCCGAAAGCAGCCATTCGCACTCCTTGATGTAGTGCTTGGCAACGTTGTGCGTCCCGTTTGTGCTCTGCACCTTGAGAACCACCGACTTATCGTACCATTGCTTCGACGTTGCATCCCTCGGATCGTAAGCGACGGCCTCCTCGAGCGCCGAGGACCCGTTCCGGTATTGCTTCAAGCCGAGAAGCGCTCGGCCCCGCCGGAAGTGGCTCTTGCACCGCTTGTCGTCCACTCCAAGCGCCTGGTTTGCATCCTCGAGCGCCTGGTGATAGTTCTCCATCTTCAAGTTCGCGAGCGCACGGTTCGACAAGGCCGCAACCCGAAGATCGTCGTGCCCGCGAGCAGCTTCAATGCATCTCGTGTAGAGCTCCGCCGCCGCCATGTAGTTCCCCTTCTGGAACTCCTTGTTCCCGAGCTCCTTCAGCATACCCGGGTCCGTGTCCGTGTCCTTGATGTGAGGTACGTACGTGACAACGTATATCGCAGCAGGGTTCGTCACCCACAGTGAGGTCCCCTTGAAACCCTCACCTTTGAGCGTCTCCTCTACAAGGCAGGGCTCGTTGATGACGACGGGAGCGCCCTCGGGGTACATAGCCTTCGCTTGCCTCTCGCCCCAGTTGGACTCGACGGTGTTCCTGATGAGCAGCCTTGCAACGCGTCCATAGACGTCCTCGAGTGCAGTGACGACGATCTTGTCATACGTGAACGCCTCCGTGCAAAGCTTACCGCGAAGGACCTTACCATCGTGGTAGGTATCACGGTTGAGTTGGCTCAGGGTTACGTCGGTCATGCTCTCCATGGGCATCGACAGCGGCCTGCAGAACTTGTCCTGCGAGTTGGGAGGGATGATGATCTCTTTCCTCTTGCTGCGGTTCACCATCTCCAGTCCGGTTCCTCCAAGTTGCAGCCTTCGGTGAGCTGCGATCACGCCGTCCTTGTCGAAGTTGGACAGCGCCTGCAGCAGCGATGGATCGGAGCAGCCCGGCGAAAGGTCGATGACAACCTTCTTGAGCCTGCGGAGACGAATGCATGGCATGCGAACCTCTTTTGGTGAAGAAAACGAAAAAATGTACCTCGACTTAGACGAAGCGGGCGCCATCGCTGTTCTCCTTTAGGTCAAGCAAATGTTATATCTTGAAGACTAACCACGTGTTTGTCATCCAATGGTTTCTACTATCGGCTCTTCAACTCTTTGTTAAGAGATACAACGTATGGTCTTTGATTTGCTTGGTGCCCTATGACTAAATCTAAAATAAAATAAAAAGAATTTCATCAGCTAGTTGATTTGAATTAAACCAAGCTCAAGAGCGAGGATATCCCAGTCTTGGGCAAATATTCCTTAATCGCTAAAGATCAGTATATGGAAAACTTCAGATGACGAGGGAATATCTATTTTGAAAGATAGTGGTTTAACGCGCATAAGTTTCCAAATTATGCTTGGCATTTTAATATATTGTTTAAATCGTCGTAAATGCTTTTTATACCGCCGAGATAAAACTGGCTGTTTTTCAGCTGCAAGGCTGCAAACCTGTTAACGATCTAACGTGCGAACGGAAGATATTACCAAACAGAATTGACGCCCGATCGACATATATTCTTTTCATTAAGATGCAGATAGTGTACTGTAGCCTAACCCGTGGCTTTACCAGGTATAAAGCAACTTGATATCTTACTACTTCAGCCTAGCAATGGGGCATGTAGTACTCATCCTGTGGTTACTACTTGCTTGCAGCGAAGCAGGCATCACCAGCCGATACACCAGGAGGCTTGAGGGGGAAGAGGATCTCCCAGAGAGCAGTGAAAGGTTTGTGACCTTCGAAGCCTCGCTTAATCTTCCGGAGCAGGTACGGGTTCTTCTCTTGTGAGTTTTTGTTTTCTCTAAACCTCAATGTTTTGTTTGTTCTTGACAGGTTCATCTTACACAAGGAGATTATAATGGTCACTCGGTTATAGTTTCATGGATCACTCCAACAAACTCTGCTGCAAACATAATCCAGTATGGCAAGACGAATGGGAGTTACACAAACCAAGTGTTTGCCAACGTGAGCATTTACTTATACGGCGATTACACTTCAGGATTCATTCACCATGCAAAGCTCGAGAACCTCGAGGTATGTATCTTAGTTTGGTACTCCAGTGTCCGAAAGTTTTGATCTTTCAGTACAATACCAAATACTTTTACAAGCTCGGGATAGATAACGCGTTTAGAGAGTTCTCCTTCAACACGCCAGCGGAAGTCGGCCAAAGTTCTTCTCACGTGTTCGGCCTCACAGGTAGAAGTTGGCCTTCTCGCGCACTTTCTAATGCTTTTCTCCAGCCGATCTGGGCCAAACATCGAACTCCGCAGCAACATTAGATCATTACATTGCTGGGAGTGGCCAAACTATGCTCTATGTAGGAGATATGTCATACGCGGATAAATACCGAAACAATAGTCAAGTGCGTTGGGATACATGGTCACGTCTAATCGAGAAGAGCACAGCATTCCAAAGCTGGATCTGGGCTGTGGGTGACCATGAAATAGACACCAACAACGATATCGTTTGTATTCATGCCTCTATTGTAATAGCTGACCTTTGTTTTTCTCGAACAGGGTGAAACTGAGAGGTTTAAGCCCTTCAACAATCGCTTCCCAGTACCTTTCAAAGAATCTGGAAGCTCATCAAGCTTGTATTATTCGTTCAAACGGGCTTCGGCTCATTTAATTGTCCTGTCGTTTTATACCGATTACGGTAAGAGTTATAATATTATGTGTTTCCTTAGCTGTTTTATGCAGCAAAGGGATCGACACAATACCAGTGGCTTACAGCTGAACTCTCTAAAGTGAACCGAAGTGAGACTCCATGGCTTATCATATTGGAGCATGTTCCTTGGTACAATAGCAACAGCCACCACTACCAGCAAGGTGATGCAATGCGGGCAGAACTTGAACATGTTATTGTCAGTGCCAAAGCCGACTTGTTCATTGCTGGACATGTTCATGCTTACGAACGAACTGTAAGTGGCTTGCGCTTTCCGGCTTGTTTTTATTTACTCTTTTGCAAGTTTCGAGTTAGTACAAACTGTAGCAATGGCACTTGCATTTCATCTCTTGACGAAAATGCTCCCATCTACATCAACATTGGGGATGGCGGAAACTCTGCTGGTCTTGTTGGGAAGTAAGCTGAGCTTCGTTATTGTTTATCTCATCACAACGTTTACCGGCCAGGTTTGTGAGCCCTCAGCCAAGCTACTCGGCCTTCCGAGAAGCAAGTTACGGTCACGCACTCTTGAGCATTCACAACAGGACCCATGCATTTTATAGCTGGCACCGGAATCAGGATGGTGCTTCTGTCATGGCCGACTCGATTTGGATCCTCAACCGCGTCTGGTCTTCTTGACTTCCCGGCACAACGTGAAAGAATAATCCGGATGGTACTAAACAATAATCATGTAAATGGATGTTGACTTGACGTAAGTCATGTAAACTTTGAGTCGAAAATACGATTTATAATTTATATACATCTCAGAGAAAAATAATGTTATTGTCAAAATAAAATAAGCATGCATGCTAGTAAATAAATTAATTGATTTATATTCAACTACTACCCCATTGCGGCTTCCCGTATTGTGTCCATTGTACACCCCTACCCCGGTTCAAAAACGCACCTTAAGAAGAAATGATAGGAGAGTCTTCCTTCGAGGTTCAACATCCAAAACGCAACTTAAATGATAGAGAGGCAGCACACACAGAAGCCAAGCTGTTCATGGCTGCTTGTGGCTGTTGCATGAGAAACAGCTGTGGCCACTTTGCAAACAAGGCCTTGCCTCTACCATCTTCACCTGGACTAGACCGATGAAGTCCGCAGCGGTCCTGTCTTTTCACAGAAGGTGCTACAATCCGATGTATTGTAATGGGATTGTAATATATACTTGAGAATCAACGGAGTATATTGTTTAGCATTTATATTACGGATGCCAGCTTTTGTTCCGAAGGATCAACAATTAATGGTCACATTTCAGGCACTTAAAACACCGTCCGAAGATAGATTTTGTAGTACCCCAAGAATTTTAGTTCCAAGACTCTTGTATTTCTGTGCTCTTATAACTTCTATCATACGTTATATCATATGTAAAATCAGCAGCTCAAAATAATAATTTGTATTGCATTGTATTGGGATTCCAAAAAAAGGGGTATGGAGTGTAAATAGTATATTCCGTTCGATAATTTTCGAAGAGTAAAACGCAACTTGAGCAAATGATACAGAGGCAGAAGATGGTGAATGCTTCAACCTCAACAAGGGCAAAAGAGCGAAACAAACGCACACACAGAAGGTCCATCAAACTCACGGGAATCCAAGCTTGTTCATGCCAAACATTCGCTGCTGCTGGTGCTGCTGCGGCGGCTGCATCATGGCGGCCTGAGCAGCAGCTGCGGCCGCCGCCGAAGCCGCCCGGTCCCCAGCTTCACCTCCAGGAAACCCCATGAAGCTAGGAAACGGAGCTCCATATCCCGAGCCCTGAACCCCAAGATGCTGTTGTTGCTGCAGTTGCTTCACCTTCATGGAAACCTCAGCGTGGTACTGCACAAGAGCTGGAACAGGGCCATGCGCTTCCAACGCCTGCTGCGCCTGCTGCTGCTGCTGCTGCAAGTGATGTAGAAGCTGCTGCTGCGACGCATATTGCTGCTGCTGTTGCTGCTGCTGTTGCTGCTGCTGAGTCCGACCATTAACTGGGACTCCCGCGGGTCTCATACCATTACCACTAACAGCAACGCCGATCCCTGGAAAGTATGGAGCCTGCAGACCTCGAGGAACCGCAGGGTAAGGCATCGGCGGTCTACCTTGCAAGGGCAACAGTTGTGGTGGAATTGGCTTCGCTGCCGGGGAGTGCGATCGGAAGTAGCCCCCGTTCTCCACTGCCATGCGTTCGTCTGCAAAGCCGCCTTTGATCGCACCGGGATCTATGATCATGCCGTCCATGTACGAAGCGTCGCTCGCTTTGCTCCTCGTCTGCATCGACTGCTTGTACTTGAGGAAGTCCTTCACGTCTAGCCCGCTCGGTGCCGCCGCCGCTTCCGCCATCTCAGTTCCCGAAGTGTGCTCGGCTTTCGAGACGTTCACCGAAGCACCACTAGTAGCACCACCACGCTGAGCATTCTGAGGGGCGAGTGAAAGACTGTCGATGTACTTCGTCTCGGCAGCCACCTTGGCGGAGAGCGGAGCGTCGGTGGAGCGGAGCTCGTCCATGAAAGAGCTGCCAAAGAGGGATTCCAGTAACGTCGGTGCTTCCCTGTCCTGCGGCGTTTCAACCATGGTAGCCTCTCTCGGTGTCGGTACTTCATCTCGCAGATTGGCTCCCCTCTGGAGCAAAGACAGGAAATGCATCCTCGAGAAATCGTCGTCACTTCTGTTCTCCACCGGAAGCGTAGAACAAGCCGCCTTGCTTTCCGCATTTGCCAGCAGCGATTGCTCGATGTCTTCGCAGGTCAGAAACGTTCTTGCCGATCTCGGCTCCTGGAAATCCATCGACTTCTCGACGTCTTCCAAAGACGGAGCTGCCGGCATAGGCAGCATCCGGCCTTGGTATAATGTCGCCGAAGGTGGTGGCGGCGGCGGCGGCGGATCATGCCGAGGTTTCATTTGGTTCATGCTCGAGACATCTGCACAAACACCCGGTAATACAGCAAAGATAAAAATGAACAACGGACTACCTTCCCGGTCGAACAAAAGCGCCAGTTTTGATGTTCCAGAAGGCTCCGGCTGCACAACTTGATTGTCAGTTTACGTTGTAGTAGCAAAACCGCGGTGAAACCCGGTACCTGACGTTGCTGGAATGGTGAAACCATGTGGAAAGGCGAGGTTGATATTCCACCGGTACATTCCGCCTCCGAGATGGACAGGCCAGAGCAAGCAATCGCGAGTGGATCGACCGAGTTGTTGTTATCTTGGACGAACCCATTCCGCTCGAGCACCACGGGCTTGTCAACGGACTCGTCCACTCTAGTACGCTGCTGGAAAATGTTAACCATCGTTATTCATAGGTTAACTATGGTTAACCCAAGGCCTCGTACCTCTCGGTCTTTAGGCTCTTTCTTGACCCTAAACCCTGGGGGTACCACCGCCGGTTGGCTAAACCCTGGGGGTACCAGCGGACGAGGTGCCGCGACCGGAGCCGGTTCCGTCTCGTGGTGAACCTCGGGCTGGGACAAAGTCGATATTTTCAGTTGTTTTTGCTTTTCCTTTTCTTCTTTCAGCCTCTGCTGCTGCTGCTCCCTTCGTTCAGTCTCAAACGCCTCTGAAGAAAGAAAAAAACATGAGCGAAAAGATGAACACGAATACAAGAGCATGCCAACCTCGTCTCTTCCGCTCTTGTTCTTCTCTGTGTTCGTCCGAATCCTTGTCGCCAAAGGTTTCGACATTGACGTTATCTTCGTCTCGATATGGCTGGGGATCACATAGAACCAACGTCCAACCATATGAACAATCAAAGAATATTCAAATGAAAAATACAAACCATACGATAAATTACCTTGGAGAATCGCGTGTCGTTGTTACGGCCACCACGGCCACTTGCGTTGTAGCGATCGGACGTTGTTCGACCTCCGTTGGCGGGACCGGGACCACGTAAACCATTGCCGCTTCCCAGTAAACCATCGTGTTCTGGACCACGAGAACCAACGGGCCGCGAAACAGATTCTGAAAGGAAGTACGGGTGGTGTTACCATCGTTAACGTCGTACGGTTAACCACGTTACCTGCCTCTCCTCGGCCACCCCTGAGTTCTCGTCGTTGCTGGTTCCTGGGGAGACTGTTACTGTCGACCCAGCTACGGGTCGCCAGCGGAGCAACAGCGTCCTCCTCGAAAGGCTTCCGCCGTTGCTGAGCAAGGATACCGCCGCCACCACCACCACCGCCGTTTGCTCTGGTACGCCATTCGGGAAGCGGCTCCTGCGGATGGTCGCGACGCGGGGCGAACTTGATGCCGCCTTCAACTATGTCAGGCGAAGGTGAATCCCTGTGACAACCATGGTTAAACCACTGGGTGTCGATGGTGACTACGCATGTTCGTACTAGGCTTGTACGTACATCGTCGGCAAAGGACGATGACGATGGTAGGTGCGACGTTTTTTAACTACGATGGAATATACCTAGAGCACAACGTACCTCCAAAGGCTGGAATCCAGGGCTTCGGGACGCTGCTTGCAACATTCCTTGTCCGCAAAGGAGAGGAGGAACTCCCTGTCGTAGCGCTTCATGCTGCAACCCTAAGTATTTCCAAATCTACGACGCCTCTTCTATGTACAAGGGCCTCATCAAAAAATGCCGGATTTTCCCGAGATGTACAAGTCTGCGCGGGCTACAAATCGGAACTATGTACACCAAGAGCTTGCCTTTGGGAGACGAATCTGCTGCGCCGCCGCCCCGATCGCAGCCGATTCAGCTGCCTGCTTCAATTTCTCGGATGAACCCTAAGAAAGGAATTGGAAGATTTACTTGAAGAACTTTACGAGCGCACCAGCAGCGCCATGAACGCACTCAACTTGAAAAGGAAATGAAACCCGTTGCCCTAATTCACTTGTGGTTTAAGCAAGCTGGGTTTTGGGGTTAATCCCGGAACATTAGGGCTCTTGGTGAGATTTGCTTTGTGATATGGCGTGCTTCTGCTGCTCATCGCCAATTCCATCTCGTCTCACGACCGTCAAACGAAATGCAGTCGTGAAATGCGGAGGAGCGCAACAAGAAATTGAGGATGCGGCAAATGGTACGTAGTTTTGATGGTCGATCATGGAGTTGAACCTTGATGGTAGGAAAATTATGGCGTAAAATGGCTGCTGGGACGCTCGCAGCAGCGATTCTCACCACCAGCCTGAACGCATCGGCGGAGCTGAACAAATTCGAGGCCGAGAGCCGCGGGGAATTCGGCATTGGCTCCGCTGCACAGTTTGGCTCTGCTGATTTGAAGTAAGCAAATACACATCCAAAAGCCTCAGTTTTGTTGATGGAATTCCAGGAAAACAAACCATGCGAACGAAAACTTCAGGTTTGCACATTTCTATGTTTTGAAATAGACGTGTACATGTAGATATGTTGATTTTATTATTTATTTATTTATTGGATGATTGTAGGAGAGCCAACTTCACTTCAGCTGACATGAGGGAAGCCGATTTCAGTGGTAGTACCTTCAATGGTGGCTATCTGGAAAAGGCCGTGGCTTACCGAACCAACTTTAGCGGTACATTCTCTGGGTTCGTAAACTACAACTTGTGTTTCCTCTAAGCACTGGTTTCATCCAGGTGCCGATTTGAGTGATACTCTGATGGATCGTATGGTAAAGTGGGAGTTTAGCTATTCATTTAGTGGTTGATCTTGCTTTGTTTTCCAAAGGTACTCAATGAGGCCGACTTGACGAATGCACTTCTCGTTCGAGCTGTGCTTACACGGAGTGATCTCGGAGGTGCTAAAATCGAGGGTGCCGACTTCAGCGATGCTGTTCTAGACTTGGCTCAAAAGCAGGTTTGGGACCATTTTGTTCTCAGAATTCTCATATGTGAGCCTGTTTGTTTCTTCAGGCTTTGTGTAAGTATGCCAGTGGTGTTAACCCCGTCACGGGAATGAAGACTAGAGAGAGCTTGGGTTGTGGGAATGCTCGTCGGAATGCTTATGGAACTCCTTCAGCTCCCATTCTTAGTGCTCCTCCACAGCAGCTGCTTGATAATGACGGATTTTGTGACGATAAATCTGGCCTTTGTACGAGAACGCCTTGAGCCTTTTTCAAAGTAAATCGAAACTAGTTTGCTTAAAATTTTGTCTATATAATCAAGGATTTATGGGGATTGTCAAAGTTGAGTTTAAGAAATTATCTCTTAACATCTTTAAAAAATGGAGCAGGGTCGTTTAATTAGGCAGAATTTAAAGAGGAGTTCGAGGGCAAGGGAAAGATAAATGGCAGCCAGTTTTTTTTTCGAGGTGTGCACCGTGAGACAAAATACAACGTTTACATGGCGAACAAATGCTAATGTCTAAACATCTGGAATGTTGAAGTATAAA
>LDJE01063203.1:0-10114 GCA_001021135.1 Selaginella kraussiana
TATACTCATCTCGGTCAGGCAGTTATGCCTTGATAAATGCATCGGGATGGTCGCTTAAAGAGTGCCATCGACTTAAACTCTTGGGACTTCAACTCCTGGTCATTGCTAGTCAACTTGCGGTCATATCTGGGAGTTTGTAACACTTTTCCTGCTGGTCCAGGCTTGAGAGTGGCTCCGTAGGCTGCGAGGGGTAGTGATAGGAGGCCGCAGGTTCCTCGGCCAGCTTCGGCTCGGCCGGCAGCACCTCAAGCACCCGAGCAACGCCCTCACGGAGATGTGAACTTGATTGAGATTGTTACGGCTCAGAAGAGAGCTTGTATGGATGACAATGTTCAGAAGGATGCGCAAGCGGGCACCTCAGCGGTTGGAAAGAAGAAGTCAAGGGGTCCTCGTAGGAAGATTGGTGTTTCGGAAATAATGTTCTATTGACGGCAGTTTTATACTTGCTAACAAAGCACCACATCAACATTAGTCAGCATTACATGTCAAGCTGATTCAAGAAAACAGTTAGAAATGCAAAATCTCAGTCCTTCACCTGTTCAGTCCGTCTGGCTTGAACTCAACAGCTGCCTTCAGACACCATGAGATAGAAAACACTGTCAAATTCATCTTCAGCAACAGAATTGTCATCAACCTGAAGGAAGTACTGGGTCATTATGCTGCTAATGTTACGTGCTTAATACTTTTTGGACCCCAGGAACCCTCAACAGTCCAGTCCATTGTGAACCTGATTGACGGTATCTTCAAATGTACTCTCAACATCAACATTGGCGCATTGTTCCCTGCAGTAGATTGTCTGGACTTGCATGGAGTCAACAAAAAGATGAAGTATGAAATCATGCCCAAAATGAGGTCTGAGATAAGCGCAATTTTTCAGCAGCACAGGCTCAGAAAGGCTGAGATGATTTCAAGAGATTTCACAAATGTCCTACTATCATTGGAGGGCGATGACGTTATGTCTGACATAACCATAACATCTGACGGTAAGCAGACTTTTCCACAATCACTTAGATACAACAATTTCTTTGTTCAGGATATGGCTCTTGCTGGAATCGAAACCACGGTTTCAGCAATAGAATGGATTATGGCAGAGCTGCTCAGACACCCCAATATATTGCTCAAAGCACAGGAGGAAGTAGACAGGGTTGTTGGTAGGGATCGGCTAGTGCAAGAGTCTGAGCTTCCAGAGCTGCCATATATTCAGGCCGTAGTGAAAGAGGGCCTTCGCTTGCATCCGCCTGCCCCTCTTGGAGTTCCCCACATGAACTGCAAAGAGACGATTGTGGGTGGTTATAAAATTCCTGCTAAGTCCAAGGTTCTTGTAAACATTTGGGCCATCGGACGGGATCCCAGCACCTGGAATGAGCCAAATATATTCGAACCAGAGCGCTTCCTGGATTCAGCGATTAATCTGGTAGGCAAAAGCTATGAGCTTATACCATTTTCAGCAGGAAGAAGAATGTGCACGGGCTATGCATTAGCACTTCGCTCTGTTCCATTGGTTGTAGCTACTCTGGTGCATGCTTTTGATTGGAAACCTTCTCCTGGGCATTGTATAGACCTTGCGGAGGTTACAAACCTTATGACGGGCAGAATGGCCAACGAACTCATTGTGGATGCTTCACCTCGTTTTGTGGAATCGTTGTATGTATAGTATTGATGTAAGAGATACAAATCGTTGGCAGGACATCTACAACATCCCTGCACATCAGCACTATTTTCTACATTCTACGCCGTCATTATTATGATTGTCTTTTCCAGACTACATACAGATGCCGAAATAATATGCCTCCGCTGGGGAAATGCAGTACTAGCTTTCATCCCACCTTGCATTGGGCTTCAGCCAGTTCCCAGCTACCTTCAATCCTTTCATTGTCCTCGTTTGTGAAAGATACAAGAAATTAAGCACAAGAATTCCATGTCCAAATTTCTGAGGTCATTTTCATTTACACAAGAGTTCCCCACGAGACTTGGTAACTTACAACGACGTGACTTCATTAAGCTGGAGCAACAAATGTCACATTGAGCATGTTATGAAGATATTGTTGAGACAGTAATGGCTGCTTTGGTTGAATCAGTTGCACTGTTTTTGCGGGATAGGGCATGTTCCAGGTTGAGGGGATTCAGGTAAGATCTTCAGTGCCTCTGAGCCAGAGCTTCCTGTTGCCCCATGATATGCCTTTTTCCACGAATGAACTTTAATCGTGGCTTGCTTGTTGCCTAACCTCTATGAGGCAGTGAATAAGCTGTCGAAAACAAACCGTATTTTGTAGGCATCACAACTTCACAAGCCTCTGGTTGTGCTGTTATCAGCCAGCTTCACCATCTTTGAGACGGGCTTTGAGATGGTATCCGCCTTAAAAACAGAAAATGAAACCTTTATTACAAGCCATCTGGTAAAGCTAATCGCTTGAACGTAGAGCTTGCGCTTCCTTCAAGACTTTATGGTGTTCTCAAACGTCTTGCACTTGCATCTAAAGCACTCTTCAAAGCTGGCGTTCTCAAACATAGCATGCCAAAAATATGAACTTTCTGAAATCATATTCTGTAAACGATTTCAGGCAATCAGTACATATCTACCACGGTAAAAAGGTTTTTTTTTCCTGCCTGGTATGCATATTGCCGCTTCATAAAATGCGTGCTTTGTTGTATACGTACATCCTGTACTTAAATAACTCTTGTAGTATACTGCGTCCTTGTCTTGCACATGGTACAATGTCCAAGATAACGAGATGATGAACATTTTTAATCTGAGAAATGAAAGTTCATACGAAAATAACCGGCGCGAAGGCACTGTAACCGGGTCAAGGTTGCCTAAACCAACAAGGTGCACGCGGAACTATCAAGGTAAGGCCTGAAACAAAGCATTGGTCTTTTGCCTATTGAGGAAATGCATCGCTTACAAGGTTTTTGGTTGTAAATGAACCAGTTCAGTCTGTACAAGAAATAGGAGATGGAAAAAATCTTCTCAAGCCTGATTTCTTCTTTGAAGTAAGCATCCATGGTTGCTTAAGAAAATCGATATTTATTTTACTGCTCTGATTGAGGAGCAAGCATTGAGCTTCATTACTTTGACTGCACATGATGAGATTTAGGATACATAATATGTTGCAATACGAATTTGCGCTGTATTTTAAATATATGGGGCTCTGCTCCATTGTATTTAAAATACAAATGGAGCAGAGCCCAGCAGCGTCACCCTTTCTTCCATTAACCTACCTTCCTAGGGTTTAGGGTTTACCTTCCTATACCTTCCTATCTAATCAAGTAAATTAAATCAATTTTCTTACATTTCTGCAAGCATTACCATACTACTGTATTACTGCGAGTTATATATATATTATTACTTTTGGAAATCAATTGCCACGATGTAATCAATTGCCAGTGGCATCAAATCAGAGGCAATTGATTACTACGATGTAATCATGGAAATCAATTAAGAAATATTTAGGGTTCGTGAGCAAAAAACGCTGTATTTTCCATTGTATTTAAAATACAAATGGAGAAGAGCCCAGCAGCGTCACCCTTTCTTCCATTAACCTATCCTCCTAGGGTAGGTAGGGCCTCGATCTATCTACTATCTAATCACGTAAATTAAATCAATTTTCTTACATTTCTGCAAACATTACCATACTACTGTATTACTGCGAGTTATATTACTTTTGGTCAATTAAGAAATATTTAGGGTTCGTGAGCAAAAAACGCAAATGCGATGGCGTGGACCATGCTCCTGCTGCTCGTGGCGCTCGTGACGCTGGATCAGGTATGGGCAGTGCCACTCGTGGTTCTGCCCCTCCACAAATCCAACAGATCCTCATTACCCACGCATCCCGCCATTAGGAGGGAGCGGCAGCTGCTGGGAAGCGCCCACATGAATCTACATGACGATCTTCTCACCAAGGGGTACGTACAAATACGAGTACAGGGTTTACCATGTACGTTCATATAACTCAGGTATTATACAACCCATGTTTCAATCGGGACGCCACCCCATGAGTTTGCTCTCATAGTCGACACAGGGAGCACCGTCACGTATGTACCATGCTCGTCTTGTACACAGTGTGGCCATCACCAGGCATGTACGTTAGACGTTAGGCAGTGGTGTACCTTAACCATGGTAGTAACGTCGACTCTTCCTTGCATGCTTTCAGGATCCACGGTTCTCCCCGGATGGTTCAACCTCGTACGAGGCTCTGGGGTGCGGTACCGAGTGCCTAACCGGGTTCTGCGATGGTAAGAACCAATGTAAGTACGAGAGGCAGTACGCCGAGATGAGCACGAGCACTGGCGTCCTCGGCAAGGACCTCGTGTTGTTCGGTGGTAACACCAGCGGTCTCGGTGCCCCGAAGCTCGTATTCGGCTGCGAGACGGCCGAAACCGGCGATTTGTACTCACAAACGGCCGATGGTATCATGGGGCTTGGTCGTGGCTCCCTAAGTATCGTCGATCAGCTGGTTAAACACAAAACCATGGACAATTTTTTTTCCTTGTGTTACGGTGGTATGGAGCAGGGTGGTGGTGCCATGATTTTAGGTGGTTTTGAGGCACCTCCTGGTATGATTTTCACGCACTCCGATCCTCAAAGAAGGTACTGTCTTTTTTCTTCTTTTTGCTGTTTTTTTTGTCAATATTTTTGTGTGTAGTTTTATATCTGTGGTATTATATGTTATATGTGTTGTTTTTGTAAAGATAGATAATGGTTTATGTCTACTTATTTATTTATTGTGGTATTAGATAGATAGATTTATTTTTACGTCCAGGCCATACCTTCAATGGGTAGGTCCATACAGGGACGGTGTTATATGGTATATGTAGGTATTATGTGTACAGTATATGTGAAACTGTGTTTTCTTATCGTATTAAATTAAGTTAAACATTTCTTCTGTAGTCGTTATTTTGTTTATGTGATATTATATCATTTTATATGTGTATTATGTTTATTTGCAGTCCTTACTATAATTTGGACCTCTCACAAATCAAAGTCGCTGGGAACGCACTTCCATTGAAGAGCAAGGTCTTCAATGGACGATACGGGACTGTTCTTGACAGTGGAACTACGTACGCGTATTTTCCTGATGCTGCCTTCACGGCTTTTGCAAGTGCTGTATGTATTTTTTGGTGATATACGTATGTTTATGCGTTTCTGAACTTTCATGTCATGCAGGTGAAGGAGCATGCTAGTGGCCTTCAGGAGGTGCCGGGGCCTGATCCCGGTTTCAAAGACATTTGCTATTCGGGAGCCGGAACGTAAGACTCGTTTCATAGCTTCATGATTAGGTTTCAAAATGTTAGGGTTCATTTAGGGCTCCATTTTAGGGTTCTTTTAGGGCTTCATTTGTCTTGGTTTCAAGACGTTGATTTCTTCTTAACAGGGACATCTCGAAGCTTTCCGACCATTTTCCATCTGTAGACTTCGTTTTTGGAGACGGGAAAAGCGTCACACTTTCACCAGAAAACTATCTTTTTAGAGTAAGTATACGCGTAAAAATCCCTCCTTGCGTATACCAACGATCATTACAGCATACAAAAGTTCGCGGAGCTTATTGCCTGGGGATTTTCAAGAACGGGAAGGATCCCACTACGTTATTAGGAGGTAATCATGGACTTAAACCCCACTATACGTACTTCCGTATTTCCATACTTGCAGGAATAATCGTCCGTAACATGCTTGTAGCATACGATCGTACCAATAACAGGATCGGCTTCTGGAAAACGAATTGCAGCGACCTATGGAACGTTCTTTTGGAACCCCAACACTCGGTGCAACCAGGAGGTCTTTTTCCGCCAGAGGCTCCGGCACCAGCACCCGCAACGGGACCATTACCGCATCACCGAGGTTCGCTAAGCTTTTTTGGGGAAATTGGGTTTAGGGTTAGGTTTAGGGTTTGTCTTGAATAAAATTGCTGGTTTCAGTGACGTCGAAAGGGGCCATCGAGTTTAGCATGCTTTTGGGTACGAATTACTCGACTTTCAGCGCTTCTATGTCCGAGTTCGTCGAGGACATCACGAAACAACTCGACGTTCATGTTGATCAGGTATTTCATTATTTAGAAGTGATACATTTAATTCAATTCAATTATACAGGTCGATATTCTCAACTATACGACCGCGGGTGTCGACACATCGGTTCGCTGGGTGTTTTTTCCTGTGGAAATAGACAATCAAAAGCTCAACACAGCTGCTGAGGTGAGTTTTTTTTTTGGTTTCGCAAATTTTTTTCAACAAATGATGAACACTCCAGAATATCGTTTCTCGTTTGAAACATCACGAACTCCGATTTTCCGAAGTATTTGGAGTGTACAATCTTACGGGTTGGAAGGTCATTCCATTTGATCCACAAAGGTACGTTCATTTTTTTCGTTTTTCGAGTGCTTATCATTGATCCATCGAAATTAATTATCAGGAAATCTCATAATACTGTTCTAGTACTATCATACGTCGTCGCTGGATGTATTCTACTCGTAACCGTCACAGCGCTAGTAATTTATTGGTATTTTATGCTCAGGGAGAAACATACGTATCAAACCCTCCAAGATGAAACTCGGGCGCCACCCGGTAGTGTACAACTACAAGAATTGTAATGTACAATATACAATGTGTGGATTTGAATGTACTAAATCCGAGGTTAACCTAAAACTCCAACATTTAGGGTTCATTATGCGCATCACCTAAAATTAATTTGAATGACCCTTTAAAGACATTATACGTACGTGGTTTAACCATGGCCTAGTATTGGCGGTGCATCCAAGAAATGTGAGAGGAGTGCTATCAGTCATGGCGAGTAGCATTGAGCTTTCGCCGTGGGCCTCCATTGATGGACTTGGAATGCGCATTTCGGTCAAGCAAGTGTCGGGAATCGCATTTGGCGGCTTTCAATTGACGAAAATAAGCGGTTTTCGGTCGTTGAAGTCGCAATTTCCGGGGAGGATGAGATGCCTTGCAGACGAGCAGCAGCCGCAGCAACCGTATGGGATTCCCGACACTGCAGAGCCCAGCGAATGGGATGTGGTAGGCCTTGGCCAAGCAATGGTAAGCGCTCTGTTTTTTAGGGTTCTTGGTTGTCTTTTAGGGTTCTTGAGGTGGTTCTTGGGTGCATTTTGACAATATGCTCATATGTTCAGGTCGACTTTTCGGGCATGGTTGGAGACGATGTCCTAGAGAAGCTGGGCCTGGAGAAGGGCATGAGGAAGGTTATCAACCACGAGGAACGGGGCAAAGTTCTGAGAGCACTTGACGGGAGGAGCTACAAGCTTTCAGCTGGAGGATCATTATCCAACACCCTTGTGGCACTTGCAAGGCTTGGCATGGGCCGTATCAACGTTTCCATGACTGGAAGCATCGGTAGCGATCCTCCAGGGAGTTTCTACAGGTACTGCACCTTCATTTCAATGGTGGTAACGCTGGTTAACTACGCAGAACTAAGCTTCTTCGAGCAAACGTGCACTTTTTGTCGAAAGCTATCGCTCATGGTACCACCGGCTCCGTGATCGTCCTTACTACCCCGGACGCACAACGTACCATGCTTTCCTACCAGGTAGCAATGCTGAGGTTTTGGGTTAGGGTTTAGGGTTGGGTTTAGGGCTTTAAGTCAAGTTGTTTGTTTCCCAGGGGTCGTCTTCTAACGTCGAATTCGACGACGTCCTTTCAAGGTCATTGTGTGCCTCAAGAATACTCGTCGTCGAGGGCTACTTGTGGGAAATACCACGGACCATAGAGACACTTCTTCAAGCTTGCGAGGCGGCCCACAAGGCGAACGCTTTGGTGGCACTCACGACCAGCGACGTCTCTTGCATTTCCCGCCATCGTGAAGAATTCTGGTGAGCGCTTGCGGCATCAAACAGCAACTTTGGCTCATGCTTTGGATTTTCAGGACTGTGATGGCGAGCAATGCCGACATTCTCTTCACGAACAGCGCGGAAGCGAGAGCCCTTTGTGGCTTTGGTGCAGACACAGCTCCGAGCTTCATGGCGGGCTATCTCAGCAAGTTTTGCACGCTCGTATCGCTCACGGACGGTGCGAAGGGTTCGTATATCGCACTCAGAGGCTCCGTGGTCTACGTTCCGCCTTCGCCTTGCGAGGCTGTGGATACCTGTGGTGCTGGTGATGCATATGCAGCGGGAATTCTCTATGGACTTCTTTCTGGTGCCCCGGACTTGCGGGGAATGGGAAACCTCGCGGCCAAAGTTGCGGCTACCGTGGTTGCACAGCAGGGAACTAGGTTGAAGCATGAGGATGCTACCCAGCTTGCCATGGAATTTGCACTCCACAAGGTTTCGGAGTCACAGCAAAACAGATGTTTGAGCTAGCTATGAACATTCATTTCAATATATAATCCGCTCTTCATGATGATTCAGTTCAATCACATCGAGACTTAGAAGTACGAGACCGATGGAAGGGCTAAACCCTAAACTAACGTCGTCTCGCACTTCTATTTTACCTTACGTTAGTGCCGACTATTTAGAAAAAAGAAATGCAGAGCATATATATTGGTTTCAAGCACTAATGTAATGTATTATGTCGCACTTCTATCTTAGTGCCGACTATTTAGCAAAAAGAAATACAGAGCAGGTTTCAAGCACTAATGTGCTGTATTATGTTGTCAATTTTGAGCTTTGAGACACTTATGAAGAACAACCATCATTCTGCTGTTCAATGATCATGAGTTTCTCCGGGGTCTTACACAAGTTCATGAGCTCTTGCAGCTTCCAAATGATGACTTTGAGGTCACGGGCTCTTGCAGTTTCCAAATGACGACTTTGAGCAAGGTTCCGGATTGCAAGCCTCGTGTTTAGATACCAGAGCGTGTGAGTTATGCATACAGGGGTGTGTTGTGTGTGTTCGACTTTAAAGGCCATTCTTCAAACTATATATTCTGTGTCAGATATGTGTTCGATATTCAAATTGTTTGCTCTTCGAATACAAGCCCAATGTCCAGATACCAGAGAGTGTGAGTTATGGATACATGGGTGTTGTGTGTGTGTGTTTGAGTTTGAAGGCCCTTCTTCAAACTATATATTTTGTCGCATAAATGTGTCTGATATTCAAGTTATTTATCTGGATTACTTGCGGCGGTCCTGATCATTCGCAGATAGATATGATAATACGGGAGACTGAGCTTTATCCACCAATGATCGAAATATGGTGTAGTTGCATTAGTGCTGCAAACCCTGGGGCTTGTTGGGAAGAAATCGATAACTTGGCCACAACCGAGGCCACAACACCCTATGACGATCCAGTACAAGCTTGGAAGTCACTGCCTGAACGTCCGCTCGAAAGGCAGTAGTACATAACCAGGTATTGAACAATTGCTTTGCACTTTTCTTCCTCCGCGAGAGAGAGCAAGAGAGAATGCTTTGCCTGGGTGTCATGAGCTATTCAACTCAATTATCGAACTTGAAGCTTCAATATCTGCTGAAGGCCAAGACTAGATAGACTTCATTCTCACCAGGATTTCGCGTTAGGAACAAAATGTGATGAAGCCATGAATATACAAGTGCTTGGGTGCATGTTACCTGGCTGCCAGCCACTGTCCAAAGAGAGTCTAGGGAGGAAGTTGGAATTGAAATTTGAAAGTGAAAAGTGAAAAATGAATATACCTTAGAATATACGAAAACTTGCACAGGATATTTCTATCGGAAGTGGAGGCTATACCTACGCCTAGCGTTTCCGTGCTTTCACGCCAAACTAGTCAGAAACCCTAAGCCCATTGAAGGACGTCACCAGATGACGATCCTTTACTTGGTCAATCGGTGGGTCAGTCAATATATAGTCGAGTCAAAAATGTCAGACGAAGCGAAGTCCAAAATGGTACTTGTTTCGAAGTGCAATAGTGAAGTAATGGTAATGGTATAAAAGGGAGGAAAACACACAATTGTGAACTACATCAATATCCGCATTGCCCAACTCATTGGCCATGAATATATTCCGTCCTCTATTTCTTTTCCTTGCCCTGCTTGTTGCTTCGAGAGCAGTGCAGGCTCAGACTTGTAGCACATACGGCTTCACCTCATTGTGTCGTAACATCAAATATAATGGTTGCAGGGTCACCGCCACTTGCAGCGGGCCCAATGGTAATGAGGTGACGACGTCCATAGACCTCAACAGCTGCTTCAGC
>LDJE01063225.1:0-13414 GCA_001021135.1 Selaginella kraussiana
AAGCAGCCGGAAGTAGAATGGAGACCACCATTGGATCCAGATAGCAAGCTTGGATTTCGCAAGTGAATTTCCTAATCGTATTTCGTACAAGTGTAGATCAGACATCAACTTCATTGCTTCAGTTGTATTAAATTCATTTATTTTAAAAATTGATTTTGAAAATTGCATGCCATAGAGTTGGTGTCTATTCTTGCTATGAAGTGCAAGTCTTTCTTCGACCTGCATCTTTGTTGGCGTTAACTTAAGAAGGAACCATGTCTTCATTGCTAATGCAAGCGTTCTTCTGAATGATGCTATAAAAACGAGAAGGGGAAAGCTTGAGAGAAAGCAAAATTTGGTTGTGTATCCTTGTCCAGACAGCGTTGTTAACCATGTCTAGCGGTGGTGGTGACAGTGCCAGTGCCGACGTTCCAAAGATGGGGTTCGTCCAGAGGGCGGGGTACCAGTTTGTATTGGACGGGGAGCCATTTTATTTCAATGGTTGGAATTCGTATTGGCTCATGGCAAGATCCGTAGATGTAGCCAACAGGATCAATGTCCAAGACATTCTCAAGCAAGCCAATGATCTGGGCCTTACGGTGTGTAGAACGTGGGCTTTTAACGATGCCGGATATCAGGCATTGCAGCTCAGCCCCGGCCACTATGATGAAAACGTCTTCCGGGTATTTCTGTTTTTATTTGGATTAAATTTCTTCTTTTTATTTTTATTTAATTACAGGCTTTAGATTATGCCGTCGATCAGGCCAAACAACATGGCGTCCGCCTTATTCTAACCTTTGTAAACAACTGGGATGACTACGGTGGCAAGGCACAGTATTGCAAATGGGCTCGAGAAGCTGGAGTTCTCGACGAGGGAGCCTCCACAGACGCTTTCTTTTCCAACTCGGCTATCAAAGCTTATTTTCAAGCACATATCAAGGTACACTCTCCTTGTTATATACATTTAATTTCATTTGAACCAGGCTGTGATTACGAGAGTGAATACAATTTCTGGAGTTGCCTACTCCGATGATCCTACCATCTTCTCGTGGGAACTCATGAACGAACCCAGGTGCCTTGCAGATAAAACCGGTGACTTGCTTCAGGTTTGTGCTTGAGATGTGCTGTTATATATGTCTGAAGTTGAATGTTCAAGCAGGAATGGATTGAAGAGATGGGGGCTTATGTTAAGTCGCTTGATACAAATCACATGCTCACAGTCGGACTCGAAGGTTTCTACGGAAAGTCGAGCACAATGGATAGTTTAGATGCAAATCCCAGAGACTGGTGCCAATGGCTTGGGTGCGACTACTTGAGAAACCACATGCCTTCGAGTATCGACTTTGCTACTGTTCACGCATACCACGACGCATGGTAAGCTATTACTTTGGATGAATTACTACGATGTACGTATATCAGGAGAACCGACCTTGGATACGATGGCCTCATGAAGCAGTTCAAAAAATGGGTGGTGATGCATGCCGAGGACACACAGAAAGAGCTCAAGATGCCGCTGGTGATAGCCGAGTTCGGACTGTCGAGCAGGTTTGGAACGAGATGCCAGCGTCACATGTTCAAGTGCCTGTTCGACATCGTCTTCGACTCCGTCCTTGCCACTGGTGCAACAGCAGGCAGCATGATTTGGCAACTCCTTCCTCAGGGCATGGATGGTTTCAAGGATGGTTACGCTATCGTTCCTGCTGAAGATGCTGTCGTCTCACAGTTACTCAAGCTCCAGTCGCAGAGGCTCAAGCAAGCCATGCTCCTTGATGCTACCAATCGCTGCCTCCGCACCATAGACGGTGACAAGGGATACCTCGAGTGACAAGCTGGGTTTTATTATCTATCTCAAATAACAAAATGTACATGTTGTGTGTGTTTATTAATTTACTATTTAGCTAGTCTTCTATCTCGGCATGTTTCTTGCGTCCGAGAAATCTTCTTGCAATTTGTCCATTTGCTCCCTTCGGAAAGAATGCACCCGGTTGTGAAGCATTACCAGTCCCATACAACACTTGGAAAATTTGCCCGGGTGTCCGGGATGAGTACCCGTTGCCCGAGATCAAATTGTCTGCACCGTGGTTGAAGTGTCCTTTGTCGGCCTCGAGTTTGTGACGAAGTTTGGATATTTTGTTCGTGAACTCAGCTACCGTGAAGTTGTAAGGAGCCACTTTAGTGTCGAGCATATGAAAGAGGAGGGTCCTGATGACAGCATCTTGACCAGCTTCCACTCCAAGCAAAGCACTCACCAACTACAATGTAATGCAACATACGGTTCTAGGGTCTTTCTTTATGACAAAAGGGACCACCTTACCTTTCTGGCTTCAATGCCTGTCACTTGGTAGCTCGAGTCGGCTAGCGTGTTCAAGCCAAGATACGGAACAACATAAGCTGCAAGGAGGAAGTTGACATCGTTTGCGTACGGATCGAACGGTGGCACGAGCTCTTGCTCAAACGCCTGGCTGATGAATCCGTGCCAAACCGACTTACTGATGTTCAGAAGCGGTCTACGGACAGCCCGATCTTCCACCTTGTCATGGATTGCTCTGTAACATATTAACCGATCATTAAGTTTGCTTGCTTAAGAGTTCCGAGCTTATGTGCACCTTATGTGCCGAGTGGATTCAAGTCCCAGCTCTTGAGCGACAAGCTCAACCTTTGGGGAGAGTTGTGCTTTCTGTCCTCCAACGGGAGGAGCTGCCTTTCGTTTCCCAAGGGTTAAGTTCAGCTTGTCCAGTCCGTATCCGTATGCAGCATGTAAGAAAAATTCGACCTGTAGGTATTGCACATTAAGTGCAACGTTGATTCGGTCGATGTCCTTGGATGTGAAATTTAGTGGTGGTGGTTGTGGCTGTACAGGCTGTGGTGGTGGTGGTGGTGATGGAGGAGGAGGAAAAACAGGTGGTGTCTCTACTATTGGTGGGGGTGGTTGTAGAAAAGGTGGCCAAAAGGGGAATGGAAAATGTGGGAACAAATGGAAAAACCACGGGAGTCCGTCTCCATTGAGCTGCTGCTTTTGTTTTTCACTAGGGGGTTGAAGAAGTTCCGGATAGTAGACTTGCAGGTACTCCCTGTAAGCTTCCCACGGGTTCGCCGAGAAGGTCTCGTGGGGATGCTTGGGACGCTTTTGGTGATGGCCGTGCTGATGACGGTGGTGATGCCTACCTGCAAATATGTCCTCCGACAGAGACTTGCTGCTCAAAGTCAAGAGCAAAACCAACAAAACGAGGATGTTTAGACGGTGGTCCATGGTCCTCACGGTGGTGGTATAGGTTTGCCCAAAGCGACGAGGTAGTACTACGTACCCTTTCATGATCGCAGGACGGGAACCAAAATTCAACTGAATATTTCAGTTGGAGCATATACTGCTCCCTCCCGTATATTTGGATATTCAGCGTATGCTACTGGCACGACATTGATGGAAGTTTGGTATTGCTGGTTGCTAGCTGCTCTGAGGCAGAGTAGTTTGGTCACCAGCAGTTTTAATGGCTTCCGGGTCCGTCACTTTCACCATTGGTGCACAAGCACCAACAAGTAACCGACGAGTGTCGCCTATTAGAGGCAAGGCTGTGGGCACGCCCGCCCGGGACGTCGTCTTGTTTTCACGAGCCCAAAGTGCTCCGCCCGCTCGTGAATTAACTTTGAGTTAGCACACGGTCCACGGGGGGGACCAAAGCTCGTACCGTACAATACGATGAGGGTCCGGTACGGTATTCGCCGCCTTTATTGTAGCAATACCAGGCTGTAAGGCATTAGGTGGTGGCAACGGAACAAGCCCGGGTCACGGTGCTGCCATTGATGTTTCTTGTTGGGCACACAATGGGGCCCCGAGGTCGAGTTGAGAAATCGTTTCGACTAAAATCAACACAGGTGTCCTGCTGCCGCCTGAATGGTGGTGAAGCTGGTATTACGCATATAATTTGGACCACCCACTTTTTTTGCTGATGAAACTAAGGCCATGCTGAAATATCAAATTTGGGGAGCCTTCACATTTCTTCTCTCTTCAGGCTCCTCTTCAATTGTCAGCTCCTGATGGAATCCTCAGGAACTATGTGCAAATGCTGCCTTTTTACTCTGCTGCTGTTGCTGTTGCTTCTGTCTGCAGCTGCTGCGGCTCCGGCCAAGGCAAGCTTCAAGACAAGGCATCATCACGGGGCGAGAAGGATTAACAACAAGGTGCTTGTTTCTACCCCACCTCCTTCAGAGATGGTGGAACGGGAAGACGGATTATGCCAAGTGCTGGTTCGTCCTTACGGTTATGGTTGCCAGGAGTATGTGGTAAGTTTATACGAACTAGTATATATTGTTTCTGCTGCTCTGAACCAAAGGTCACTACTGAGGACGGTTTCCGGCTGGGGATGCAAAGAGTTACCAGCCCGAATACAGAAGCAACCAAGGGAACGGTTCTGCTCTACCACGGAGTGCTCATCGTAAGTTGTTGGTGCCAGGAATTGAAGGATCTCTGGTTTTTGAGCCTTGTCATTTCTAGGGGGGTGATATATGGGTGCTCAATTCCCCTTCTGAATCTTTTGCCTACATCCTCGCAGACGCTGGCTACGATGTCTGGATTGGCAACACCCGCACCACCAGCTTCAGCTACGGCCATGTTTCGTACAAGCCGAGCGATAAAGTAAAGCATTTCATTTCAGTTCAGCCTTGTAAAAGCTCAAAGTGCCCCTTTTTGTTTGCCAGGGCTTCTGGGACTGGAGCGTGGATGAGTTATCGCAGTACGACCTCTCGGCGATGATGAAGCACGTTTGCTCATCCACTGGCCAGAAGCTCTTTTACATTGGATACTCAGAGGTATGTAGTTTATGCACGTACACTTTTAAAATAGCAGCCTTTTGTATGCAGGGGACGCAGGCCGGTTTTGTGTCATTTACGCAGAAACACTTGGTGGAGTATGTCGACAAGGCCGTGATGTTAGCCCCCATAGCTTACCTTCACCATTTCACATCTCCGATTGGCCTTGCCGGTATCGCAATACAGCTTGACAAGGTAGTTACCCAGTTGCTATTGATTGTCGTTGAACGAGAGTTTGGTTCTGTGTCGCAGATATATGACGCTCTTCACATCTATGTGTTCAGTCTCACCTACAGATCGTGAGTTGGACCTTTGGGGCATTTGCTCTAATTCTCAGGGGTGGTTGTGTGTTTCAGGTCTGGTGGAAAGCAACTTCTAGATTATCTCTGCCCAAACAACATCGACTTTTGCCAGAAGAACTGGATTTCCTTGCTTACTGGTACGTACATAGATTGATTAGTTGATGATTAATTGATTAGTTAATGGTGAATCATCACTGAAACATACATGGATGGCAGGGAACAACTGTTGCCTGAACAACACGAGGTGGGATTTTTACGACAAGTACGAGCTCCAGGATACTTCAGCAAAGAACATGAAGCACTTTGCACAGCGTAAGTCAGGACTATCGAATATACATCTAATAAAGCTACACAATATCTGACTGCAGAGTACCGGACAAAGACATTTTGCATGTTCGACTATGGTAGCAATGGGAATATGCAAAGGTACGGGGTGGCTGCAGCCCCTACATATAATATCACCGCCATAGCTCGGAGGATGCCTATGATGCTCGTTAATGGCGGCCAAGACGGACTTTCGGACCCGACCGACGTGAACATCCTCCTTTCCCAGCTTAGATGCAAGGTGCAGCACCTCTTCATACCGGAGTACGCCCATTTCGACTTCGTCCTGGGCCTCAACGCGAAGGACAAGGTTTACAACAAGGTCATGGCTTTCCTCGAGCAGGCATGAGCACGAACGATTCAATTCCGCTTCATGTAAATTCTACACATTTTAACCACGGAGTTTAATCTAATTAACTACGGCATTTAGGGTTCTTCCAGATAGTTTAGGGCTCTTCATTCGGGGTTTAGGGTTCTTCCCGCTGGAAGAATGGAGGACGATGGCGCAGAAGCAACAGCAGCTGAAAATGTACAGGAGGTGCTCAAGGGGCTATCATCCAGGTCGGAGGAAGCGCTCTCGGCAGGACTGATTGGCATGCGGAGGCTGCTGGAGGGCAGCAACGGCGGGGAGGTGCTGCGGAACTACGTGGTTGCGTCTCCCAAATGCATCGAGCTGGTGAATGCGTGGGCGGGAGGGCCGAGGGCGGCCACCGCCCTGCAGCTGCTCCGCCTGCTCGTCACCATTCTGCGGCACCCAGCGGGGCTGAGCGACAAGAAGAAGAAGAAGAACGCTGGTGCTACCTTCGAGGTGAGGCTAGACAAGATCGCGCAGTGGTTGGTGTCGCAGTGCCTGACGGACGTCTACTCGCACCTCTCGTCGGGGCACAGGGCCAGGCAGTCGGCGGCGCTCCGCCTCATGGCCGCCATCGTCGAGCGGGGCCGTCACCTTGCAACGCAGGTCGCGTCCACCTTCGACTTCGGCTTGGACGCACTTCAGCAGGTATCCAAGCACCACCATCGCCGTGGTGGTAAGGGCAAGAACGAGGGCAATGGTGATGGTTTCATCGCGAGGAGTAGCACGAGAGCGGCGCTGGTGGAGTTTGGGATGGCGTTCCTCCTCGTCGGGGACGCAGCGTTGCTCCGCCGGGTGCTGCAGAAGCGGTCGCTCTACGCAGGGCTGCTCCATGGCCTGGCGAGCGATCCGAGCGAGACGATCACGCGGGTGCTCGTGCTCTTCAAGTACCGGGTGCTGAACTCGGACTCGGGGATACCGCAGGGCATTCGGGTGGCGCTCTTCGGGGACGCCGCACTCGAGCAGCTCACACGGATCTCCTCCGAGGTCGACTCCGAGGAGGGGCAGCTCGCACACGAGCTGCTGCTCCGACTCGCAACCGATCCGGCGCACGGCATCTGCCCGGCCGACTCGTCGTCGCTGCAAACCGGCAAGAACAGGGGCCAGTACGGTGGCGGCGCCGGACGTCTCCTGAGGATGATGCTGCACCTCAGGGCGGCGGAGCTCCAGTCTCACAGGGAGCTCCTCCTCGCCATCGCCACCGCCAGGCCCGTCCTGGCGGCGGCGTTCCTGGACGAGTACCCTTACTCTTTGGAACCACGTCAATCACCCAGATGGTAAGTGGGTGGTAATTGAATTGGATTATATGCTTAATTAACCATGTATTGTGTATAATGCAGGTTTTCGGCTATGAGCCTGGTGAGCACTCTCATTGCCATTGCGAGCGCTCATGATCCGTTTGCTGCCGTGGCGGAGGGACGGGCGGCGCCGCCGAGATCGTCTCCGCTTGTCCAGAGTGCACTCCGGCGTGTCTGGCCGCAGAAGCTTAGCCGGGCATTGTTCAACCGGTGTTTCGTGCAGACTGCACAGCCGCTCGTCAAGCACTTCGGCCTCAAGCTGCTGCTCGAGGTGCTCGTCGGCTTGGAACGGCTGCTCGGCTTTGTTCAACAGGCCGGCCAGTCGTCCGAGTCGCAGTTGAGGGCCGAATGGTTGAACCTGGGGACCTTCGTCCAGGACCGGGCACGGTCTGCTTTGCCCGAGTGCAGCACGCTGCTCCTGCTGCTCGTTCACGACGGCAACAACAACAACAACGGAGACGAGGGCAAGATCGGCAGCAAAAGAAAGAGAACTTTGCAAGAACAGAAGCAGAAAAAAAAGCAGAAAATTGAATTTTCTGAAGAAGAACAACCACCGATCATCGAAGAAGATGAAGAGGAAGAATCGCAAGATCGGCTGGTTCAGCTACGGGGATCCGACCTTGCTACTGTTGACGAGGCCGAAACGATCCTACATACCAAGGTGCTGCAAGCTCTTGCTTTGTATCAGGTACCGTATTTACGATGAACCATGTATTTAATAGGGTTAACGTGCATTGATCTTGCAGAGAACTATGCCTCTTGCACTACGCGATATCAACTTTGACGCCTTCAAGCACGTCCCAGATGATCCCGAGTCGCTCTCTCCATCTCAGCAAGACGCACTGTCCGACTTGCTACTCTCGGCGGCCCGGCATTCTCCTACGAGCTCGGGCCCGGCAACGAGCAAGAGCCTCAAGCTGCTCATGAAGCTGCTGCTTCACGCCCGGACACCGACTACCCGGAGCCGAGTTCAGCTCCTGCTAGATCGTGCTCTTCGTGAAACCGGTGCATTTGACGGTAACCCTCACGAGGTAACCATCTGGTTGCACTCTTTGCCGGCCTGGTACTCGGACTCGAGCGGGGTACAAGACGGCACCGTCGAGACGTTCTTGTGCGACGTTGTTACCACGGTAGCGAGGAACATGCCCAAATACCTTGAGCAGCTGCACTCGCTTCTCCCGGGGACATATTCCGATGGTAAGCTTTGGATTGCTAACATATTTACGTAATTTCTATTAAATTCAATTCATTGAATCACAGGCGAGTTTGGCCCTGCGGTGGTGTGTGCTTTGGATAGTTTCAGTCGGCTTGCTGGACCGAATGCCAAGGGGCTGGCCGTCCCACAACGAGCGGCCATCTCGGCTTATCTTTCCAGGGTTTTGCTATCGCTCCTAGCTTTCCAGGTATGCTTAGGGTTTAGGGTTTATGTAGGTTTAGGGTTAGGGTTTAGAGGAATTGGTCGCTAACGATGGTTCTTTGCAGATGTATCCGCACTCGTTGGCCACAGTCATCTTCGCTATTCTTTACAAGGAGCGCCTCGATTGCAGGGGCTACGAGTGGAAGCCGTTGCAAGATGTGGAAGCTGCTGTTCTGGGAGATAGAGCAGCAGCCAAGTTCCCTCCACTAGAACTGGAGGGACCGAGTCGAGGATCCGATATGATGGTGGTCGTGCAACGGCAAACCGTGAACCGGATCGTTGCTTTGAGTCGGCGGGGCTCCATACTCACGCGAGAATGGACAGAGGAACTAGAGGCTTGCTTCTCGGCCTTGACGAAGTTGCTGATCTCGGCGGCCGAGCTTCGTGACGAGAGTGGGAAACAGGTGCTGAAGGATGCTCTGGCTCATCCGGAGCTTTTGAAGGCCTTCTTGGCAGACGACCCAGAGTCTGTATACGGTGGAAGCAAGAATATACGGTGCGGGTGCGATACGTTGGAGCCGCTGGACAAGCATATCCTCGACATGATAGAAGCTGTCAACAGTGCAAATGTGGAAGAAGACGAAGAAGCTGAACACCTCCAAGCTTGCTGCCGATCTCTAGTTGAAAAGGCCTTGAGCAGGTTGAAGGAGGAGTTGAAAGATGGCCTGGCCCGACGGAAGACGATGAAGGCGTCTACAGCGGCGCTTACGTCGTATAATTTATGGCGGTATACGGACGGGAGCTCATTCGTGGGTATGGTACACGAGTTGTCGAGGAAGGTGACCAAGAGTTCGGAGCCGTATCAGCTCTTGTGGTGTGATCTTGCGGCCTCGGCTTTGAAACAGGCCGAGATGAACTGGTCCGAGCACCGAGATAAGCTGATCAATATCTACGGTGCAGTGGTCGGCTTGGCAACTTCGGCTTCATCGGTTAATATGATGGCGGCGATGCAGGTTATGGCTTCGGCGGAGCCCAGCTTGCTCGGTAGCAGTACGCCGCTGGAAGTTTTGGGTTACTGCGTACGGTGTGACGCCGACAAGGTGAAAGCGGAGATGGCTCATCTTCTCGTGCGAGAAAGCTCGGTGTTTTTGGAGGAGTTCGGGCGATTGCTGGTAGCCGGAGGCGTCTCGCACGAGCAGCTGATGCTGCTTTTACCGGCGGCGCGAGTCTTTTTGAGTCGGGCTCCGAGCAAAGAGGCGGCGGCTCAAGTCGGGTCCGTTTACTTCAAGGCTCTGTCCGAGGAGCTATCATCGGACTCCGGCAACCATGACCTGGCGGGGCTTACGGAGATGGTGGAAGTTCTACGGCTGTGCTTCTCGGCTAGGAAGCCCGAAACGGAGGAACGGCGCCGACTGTTCGAAGCGTTGCTGCCCAACAACGACGGCCGGCAGCAATATGAACCTGGGACGGTTTCCGTTCTCGTGGATAGAACTTCAAGGCTACTTCGGCTGCTGCTAAAGCATGATGGAGACGTCGATCCCGCCGTAATGTCGAAGTACGTATCTGATACCATAGCCAAGCTGGAGGTATTGTACAGGGATCAACAGTCCAATGACGAGGGTTTGAGGATTATCGAGGAGCAGCTGCTGGGAATTGTTTGCGAGGGTTGTGCTAGGGTTGCGACGGAGGGCATGATCAAGGCGACGAGGAAGCTAGCAAAGATCGTTCTCAAGTTTAGGTTCAGCGAGAGTGTGCCCATGCTCGCACTCGAACGGATGGTGTCCATGCTTCTCAAAACCCAAACCCCGTCGGAAACAGTGAAGAAAATGGCTGCGGAAGTGCGGGAGTTGGTCGTTTCTCACTCGCTCTTCGTATCATCGCTTCTCCGCAAGGATTCGGCCTCGACCTCGGCGTCCCTCTCGTCGGTTCTATCCGTTCTCGGGGCTCCGGAAGACTGGGAACTAAACGGTCGCAGCCTCGGTAGTACTACTCGCTGCCAGAGGTTTGCACTGGTCAGACTATTGAGGGTGCTTCAATCTTTGAGCGGTGCTTGCGGCGGCGATGATGTTAAGGCGTCAAGGCAGCTGTTTTCACTTCTGATGGCGGCGTACGATGCTTCCATGATTGTGGTTGATCAGGAGCTGCTAGGGCTCATGCACGAGATGGAGGAGGCGCGAGCAGCTTCATTCGCGGAAATGGATTATCTCTGGGGAAATGCTGCCCTTGAGAGGTGGACAGAGATGGCCAAGAACAACGACGACGGCGACGAACTCATGCAAGACAGCCAGCAAGAACTCAACAAGCGCAGGTTCAAGGAGGCATTGGACCCTAAAAGGTGTGCCATGACCGTGCTTCATTTTCCTCAGGCGACCAAGGTAATGTTTAGGTTTTAGGGTTAGGGTTTAGGGCTTGCTAATTGATATGATTTTAATTGTTCAGGGACTCGAAAAACAATGTATCTACTCGGAAGCATACGATCCCGCTTTCGTTATACCATTCGGCAGCCACGGCCTTTCGATCGGATGCATCGAACCGGAGGACTTGGTGACTTCAGGGTTGCTCGCAGTGGCTCTCTCGAGTATGAGTTCGCCGTGTGAAGCCCTAAGAAAATCCGGGTACGAGCTGCTGGGACAGTTTACAGCTGCAATGGAGGTATAAATAAATGGCTCAGTTGTTAGACTAACCACAAAAGTACGTACAGGCTACGGCAAGCTTCAAAGGAAAGGCACAAATAACAAGTTTGCTGGTTTATATCAGAAATGCAGTAACGCAGCCTTGTCAAAGACTTCCGTCGGTGATCACCGTCTTCGCAGCCGAGGCATCGTTTGTGCTGATGCACCCGCAGAATCCACTCTACATGCAGCTCAGCCGATTCATTGTGCGAGCTCCCGCCATCGATCTCGAGGTTCGTATACCGTATAAGGTGAAAATACGGTGGTCTAATACTCGCTACTGTAGTCCGTTCCACTCTTCCAAGCCATGTTCACAAGCGGGAACGAAATGACATGGATGTTGAGGCTTCTGCTCGCCGGATTGGTGTCGCCGGACGACGGGCTTATTTACCGCCGGCAGTTCATTCCGGAGATTCTCATGAGCGTTTGCACGTCGGCCATGTCCGACGGGACGACCAAGAAATGGGTGCTTCAGGTATGCAAGTTTTTTCCTCTCTCTGTGATGTTTTTCGCATTTTCGAAGATTTTGAAGCGCGGAGCTGCCATTCCTTCGTTCGCAAAGAGTCTTTTGGTGAACAACGGAGTCCTGCTATGGCTTGTCACGATGATCCGGGACGAAAAATGCGATCCTGAAGACTGCAAAATTGCTTCGGAGGTGAGATTAGATTTAATTCTGCATTAACGACGACAATCTCGTTTCCTTAGGTGCTGGGGTTGCTTTTGCGAAAGAAAACGAAAGAGACCAAGACGATCGAGGAGTTGTGTACATTGGCTTTAGAATCCCAAGGACGATTGTAGAAGGAAGTTTAATCAAATTTTGTAGACAATTTTAACTTAACCCTAAGCCTAAACCCTAAACTCCTTAGGGTTTATGGAGAGGAGTAGCGGCTTAACCGTGGTACCACTGGACACTGCCTTGGCGTCCTTCCAAGTCTTCATAACGCTGCAGGTTCGACTGCTGCTTTGTGCAAATACATACGACTTCTTCAGGGAAAAGCCTTCAATTTCTCAGTTCACAATGTCCCGAGCGACAAAACAATGTCGCTTGCACAGGCGAGAATACATTGCGACGCCGATACGCGCTCTATGTTCCATGGCTTCGAGCAAGTTCTTCAGGACGTACGTTTTTGTTGTTGTCTGCGGTTTTATGTTGTATTTTATCAGAGGCTGGAGCACTCCAAGTGCATCGACTCCCTCTGCATTGAAATAAAAGACATATTGGTAATTAGATGGTTTTTTCCTTGAGTATTTTTTTTCATGCAGTGTTTTTGCAGGACCGAGTTCTGCGTGCCAGGCCGAGGTCGGCTTCCATACCGGCGCCGTTCTACACCCGGGTCACTTCCGAGGTAAACCCGTTGCTCTTTAAACATCCATTCGCTTGGAAAGATTGACAAGATTGGATGGGAGCACCTGTCGTTCCTTGGAGACGACTTCTCGGTTCTACATTTCCGCGTCTTGTGAGTTGTATTTGTACTGAGCGTATGTATGTATATGAGCCGAGCGTATGTATGTTGTGCAGCGATGGCAAGAACAGGCAACATGTTGTACGCTTGAAGCTGCCACCAGAATACCCGGACGAGGAGCCGAGTGTTTCTGTAGTAAGCTTCCTTCACATTTTGCTTGTAAAATTTTCCATTTTTCTGGCAGGAGTTTCCTGTTGCATGGAACTTGAAATGGTTTCTGAATGCCGGTCTGCAACATGTTATATCTCAATTTGAGGAGGTAAGCTTCTTTGAAGGGGCGATTAATAACTTAATTCAATTCAATTTACAAGGCTGTAGAGAGGTATCAAGATTTTTGGGACGTGATGGAAAACGTCGACAGGAGAGCTTGGGTGATTGAGCCCGATCGTCCCTCGCGAGCAGACGTCTCTCGCCGCATTACCTTAGGTGCGTGTTGCTCCTTTCAAGCAAAACTTGTTGAAATGAATGTTGGATGCAAGGCGGCCACTGTTCCATGCTCGTTACAGTCGATCCATCGTTTCCACGGGCATTGCCAGAGTGAGTTGAGGTTATACGGTGCATTAAAATGCTCAATTTTCATGCAGTTGCCGCTTCTTTGGTGCGGAGCAGATAGTTGCACCACTGCGGAAACGCTTGAAGGACAACGCTCATAAATGGTACCACGAACCACTTCTGTAGTGAAAAGCGACATTTTTTTGTGTGTAGGAACTTGGAGGCACATTTGGTGGAAAACTTAGAGACGGTTCTCGAACAAAGCTTTCCCCGTCCAGAGGCTTCCTCCAAAGAGGATATCAGTGCCGATTGCGGGATATGTTACGCATACCGCATTCCAGATGGTATAATTACATTCATTTTATATACTTT